>BQKZ01003345.1:33542-48170 GCA_036244855.1 Temnopleurus reevesii
TTCTTGCTAACATGATTTGAACTTAGCTTGAACCCGCTTGATAAAGTATTTACAATATTTACAAATCTTCTCGTGTATCTTAGAGAGTGAGTGTGACTTCTCCAATTCGTGACTTGAAGACGTCTAAGGAAGACGATGAAATCACGAACTCGGGCAGACCATTCCACGAACAGATGGTGTTCGGGAACAAGGAATCCCTGAGTAGGGATGTTCTTGCCCTGGGGATGACAAATCGCTGACTGTGACCTCTAGTCGCTGATGTGACTGGTATTAGCTGATTAGTTGGAATGTCTACCAGTTGATGTGTAATCTTGTACATCATCGTCATCTTGGCTATTGTTCGACGTTGTTCAAGAGACTTCCATTTTAGCTCATCTAACATCGAGGTCACACTGCTGCGTTTCAAGTAGTCCCCTGTTACGTACCGGGCGGCACTTCTCTGAACTGATTCTGCTTTGTGCTTTGCTTTGGTCTTGCGATTTGCTTCCAACTGTGTGCGACTAGCAATCAATCCAGCTCACTCAATAGCAAGCCAGTCGTTAGGTGGTTTGAGTGGTTGCATGCGCAATGGGCTTTGGACTTTTTCAAGGTGTGAATGGGATTTTCCTCCTTCTCTTCCAGGAAATGGGCTTTGGTGCACAACAAAGCGAGGCGGCCATCTTGCAGTTTGACACGGTGCCAGTGGCGCTGGAGAACCTGCTAGCTCAAGGAGACCTGCCCGTTAACGGGGAAATGGAGGAGGTTTACGTCTCCGATGATGAGGATTATATAACCCAAACCATCCAAGAGAGCAAGCTAGAGTAAGTGCATTTGCAATTTTAATTTCAATTTGAGTTACTACCCACTGGACAATCCCCTCCATGGGGCAACTATTCTAATGGGGAGTTGTTCAAAATCACCTGCAGATCAACTGCAACTTTGCACATTTTTTTGCATTTTCATTCGCGCAAGGTATGCGCATTTAACAAGACGCGCACGAAACAATGATTTTGATTGGCACGTGCCGATTAACTGCAACTTGCAATCAGTTGCAACTTTTGAACAACACCCCTTTGACTACTACTCCCTGGAGATTTAAGTACCCACTTCGGACAATTATCTCTTCAAGGAAAATTGCCCAAGGACAATTACCGAGGCATGTGGGGAGGGGGGGGGGTGGGGCTGCTCGTGAACGGGGAAATGGATGAGGTTTACGTCTCTGGTGATGAGGATTATATTACCCAAACCATCCAAGAGAACAAGCTAGAGTAAGTTTCTATCGGTGGATTTGTAATTGTAATCTTAATTTGAGTCTGCAGAAAAAATACCCCCCCCCCCTGCTGCCCCCACGGGACAATTTTTCACAGACAGCTTTTCCCAAGAGATCTAAGTACCCTCTTCGGACAATTATCTCAAAAGAAATTTGCTCCAGGACAATTATCGAAGCGTGTAGCCCGCGATAGGAGGGGGTAGCGTCCCATAGATAAGGAAATTTAGGAGGTTTACATCTCTGATGATTGGGATTATATTAACTAAACCATTCAAGAGAGCAAGCTTGAGTAAGTGCATTTGCGATTTTCATTTTAATTTGAGCCACTACCCCTTGGACAATTACCCCCACTGGGAGTAATTGTCTTATCGTAGTGTGAAGTTGTAATAGGGGGTAGTTGTTCTATGGAGTACATGTCCTAGGGGGTAATGGTCAAAGGTATAGGTGTCCTAGGAGCATAATCTTCAGGGGGGGGGGTTCCGTGGGTTGATTGTCTTTCCTAGATTCATGTATTGGATAGACATGTAAGGTTACTGTACATGATAATGACAATGAATGTCATTTTTGTAATTTCTGTCATGGATGCAACTGTGAATTATCTACTCTTTTTTCCTTTGATCAATGACTGATTTATTTCCATTTCCTTTCCATTTTCAGCTACAGGAACCCTGAAAACTTGAAATCCTTATGGATAGGTAACCTACAGCCCACAGTCACCGAGAAGGAATTAAAGGACCTTTTTAAACCGTAAGTAACAAGCATAATTTTTATATTCAGATATTCTCTGTCTGATTGTGTTTATAAAGTAACCATATTCACCAATATGTCAATACTATTTAATCGGCTTAATAGGCGGGTTTACTTATAGATTTGAATTCTATGCATACTCTATATGTTCTTGACAACCAGAAAGCTTGCCTAAGGCTTGCCCGACCTACCAACAACTAATGTATGAAAACCGCTTTCCTGGTATTATAATGGTATTACTATTTACCGGTTTAATGAATACCATCTATACTCGCTGGCAAGAAGCCTGCATAAATTTGAATATCTGAATAAACTGGCCTATTGATGGCATTTACCAAGGAGGAAATGGTTTCATCAAATAATTTCATATATGAAATATCAGCACTGAGAAAAAAATCTATAAGATATTAATGACCATCTGCGTTTATATTCTTTCTGCGGGCAGGTTTGGCGAAGTCTCAAGCATGAGACGCATGTCAGAAAAATTTTGTGCCTTTGTGAATTACAAGGAACCCAGAATGGCCAGCAAAGCTATGGACAAGCTACAGGTATGTGCTAAATGCATTTGCTGTCTCAAAAATTACTAGGGATTTCTTGTATAGAATACAGAAGTGTGATACGAAATCTACTTAGTTTTGTCCAATTCTGGGACATACATGTATTTTGCCTGTAAAGCCTGGTAGATTTAATGGTAGTTTATTTTTATCTAATTATTCCAAAGCAGATGCATTTATCAATTCAACCTTATATCATCAATTTTCATTTATTGTCTAAAACAGATTCTAAAAAAACAATGAGCTATTTAGTGAACAGTCGAGAAGTGCATGATTTACATCATACGTGACCAGAAGTTGCTAAATTGCATGAAAAAAATCACTGTCGAGTTACATCATAGGACATTCATAATTTTCTTATTGATTGTTCAATTTGCTTCAATTTCTTTTTTAATCTGTTCGACTGACTTTTCTGCTTTTAATCAATGCAAGATTTTTCTGGCCTAGACCCAGTTGTTTGAACCTCATTTTTTACCAAGGGAACCAATCAATCGTTATCTAAGGGTTGTGACTTATATGTTGAACACCTTCTAATCAATTTTGAAGCAAACTCCATAGAACAGTACATTTTATTCAGAAACTTTTTCATTGACATGCAATTCTATGCTAGTCATCAAATATTTATACCTTATCATGGTAATCATTCTTTTCTCATTGTTTACTCATTCTTCAGGGTCGTGAACTCCATGGTAAGAACCTCCTGATCAAGTTCCCAGACAACCCCATCGAGCAGAACAGCAGTCAGCCGACCAACAACCCACAAGAGTACGTTGACCCCAGGTTCAAGAACCTCATCTTGAGAAAACCCCAGGCCCAGACGCCCACCAGTAAACCAAACAACAATAACATAGTTAAAAAGACCAAGCAAGCGCCACAGCATATGGAACCTGGGTAAGCTCTTGTTCTATTTAGAAATGTTTAAAGGCTGGGTCTGAGATTTGAAAATTCTTGCTTTGATTCAAATCACAACAGATCTTTAAATAAAGGTTGAATTTAATCAGACAATAAATAAGAAAGGTATGAAAATTTAAATTATAATTCAACGTTTTTATTTTTTTGCACCATTGAACACAGTACCTGTTACTTTTGGCAAGAGAGAAAGAATCAGCTATTGTTTCACATAAACCATCCTCCCACGTTTAATGATATACATTGGAATGCTATAGATTGCAGAGTTATTTAATGCAAACATCAGGGGTATTATATGGAGTTTTCTTTTTAAAATATTAGATTGGCATTGGTCAATAGAATTCCAACACAGGAAGCAGCACGTGGGACAGTGTAATATTTTTAGTCTCCATGAAGCCCATTTTCTGAACATTTGTTTGCTTACTTTTTCGTCATTCTACATATTTTTTTTGCAAAATGACTTAACAAGTATATTTTACAATTTTGGGGAAATTTTTTACCATTCATTTCATGTTTTGTGCAATGTAGTGAGCATTAATTTTCCGCTCATTACCAAAACTAGATATTATGTTTAACTTTGTTCCTCTGTCTGTAGTGGTTCGGACTCTCGCCTCTTAACTAGAGGGTCGGTGGTTCGAATCTCTCCCAGGGCGTTAATTTCCTTCAGCAAGAAATTTACCCATAGTGAGCTGCACTCAACCCAGGTGAGGTGAATGGGTACCGGCAGGAATTTATTCTTCTAAATGCAGAAGCGCCTACTTGGCAGCTATGCTATGGCCGGGTGATAATATTAGATAATTTGTCTTGCGCCTCTGAATAGGTGACTAGAGAGATGGCGTGTTTAAATGCTATGTATTATTATTATTATCATCATCTTTTCATAGATTCAAGATGTCAGGACCGGTGAACGGAGACGAGTGCTACTTCTGGAGAACAACAGGATGCTGGTATGCCGAGCGATGCCGCTACAAGCATCTTCCTGCTTCCAAAGGAATTGACAAGAAGTAGTCGCTTGAGGAGGCCATGTTCTTTTATGAATTACACCCTGGATTCCTGGAAACAATGATATTGGAAGTAGTAGCAGAAAACACTGCTGACACAGGATTTTTGTGATGCCATCAAAGGAGTTGAAGGAGTTCAAAGTTTGAACGAAACGAGGATTATTTTAAGTCCTGCTCTGCGAAAAAAGTCAATTCACAGGCAGGAACACTGACAAGAACCAAAAGTGGAGAAAAAAGTCTTTTTTATATATAAATATTTAGATATTAAACAATATAAAGCTGGGAGTTACAACAAGAACAAAAGGATTCCCTAACTTTGCTCTTTATATTGTTGGACATTTTTTTTAAAGTTGCGAGTCGGAACGCAATGTGATTGCAGAGCGTTTGGAGGCAACGACTGTCGAGAGGAGTTGTTGAGTGTTTGTGTTGAGAGGAAGTTACCTTGTAAGTTGTGTACACAGAACGAGAAAGGAACAACAGCAAAATGAGAGAAATAGAAGCCAAGCGCAGAACAGGGGAACTGTTAGTGTTGCTCGTTAATGCATGTCCTATGATAATCTATCAGTATTTTTAACCCAAAGTAAGCAGATTAAAATGAATATCATGTTTTTGATAGACTTTTCATTTAATTGCTAATCTTATTTTTGGACCCCCCCCCCCCACCTCCTTCCCCGTGATCTTGCAATGACTCACATACTATATAATAACACAAAATTCGGAGCAGGGCGGTGTTCCACCGAGTGACGAAAGGCTTTAAGAACGACTTTACGCAAGACTGGTAACAGTCCTTGTGCTGAATGATTGAGAATCTTATGCGTATTACACCAATTTACAAACTCCAGTCTTTCTTAAAGTCGTTCGTAAATTTAAGAACGATTTGGTGAAACACTGCCCTTATATTATTGCTCATAATTTGAAAATCAATGATTGTGTCATGTTCATCCTTAGTCACATAGAAAGTTACTGATTATTACACCTCTTTTTGTGTGGTTTGTGAACAAGGATGTCACTTTTTGTGAACGTCTTGGTAGTAATTAAGGCTATATAATTTGACAATGAGAAAATAATAATAATGATAATAATGGTGACTACTTGTATAGCGCACAGGTCCACCTTATCGGTGCTAATGGCGCTGAAAGCTTTGGACTCACTATTGTAATGTCTTCTTTGGACTCGGTAGCCTGTCAACAGGAAATCAGTGTATCCGTTAACAATAACAGTTTTTATCATTTGTTCCTACACAATTCATGATTTAAAGTAGGTTCATTTGAGGTCGTAAATTTTTCTTGTAATTCAGCAACATTGTGGTGATATCTGTCATTGTTTCATGCACTTTTTTTTTTATCGCATAATGATAATCATACTGGTGACGGGAAAGAGAGGTAAAATTAGCTACATGAATGATGAGATTCTTACCAGTATGAAATGTATGGCTGTATTTACCAGAAGATGCCTTTTTGTTTGACATGGTATGGTTTTTATAATCTTAATCACTTATCGCCATAGAAACTGGATGTATCATCAACCCATTGTTGCTGTACAAAGATGGAAGTTGTCCCCCGGCAACCATACCACTCAAACTTGCCATTTGGTAGTATTTTTTAGCATTTAGGCTAGAGTGGTTCTTTTCAGTTATCTCAGACGTACATATATGGGAAATCGACAGTGTGCATCGAGTGATAAAATGACCGCCTAGCCGTTTCACTGTGACAAGCCAATGATATATCCATTTTTACACATTTCCGGGAGGAGATTCGTGAAGTTTTTTGCCATCAACAATTAATCAGTGCTAAATATTCCAATGAAATTCTTGATTTTGATTAGATGAAAAGTACTTTGCAGCCTGTTGCTATGGTAACTGTCTGAAAATGACTGCTTGTTGCTGGTGACAAGCTTTATGAAACATCCTTCAGTGGTATCAATTGGCATCTGGAGGTGTTTTAGAATTTAGAATAACTGAAACATTTTCTTCTGTTCTTTACTATTCATATTCTCAATCAGTTAGCACAAGAAATTATTCCAGTGCAACTTTTGATAATGACTGATGAAACACCATCCACTTAAATGCAGGATTGCCAACCAAAAACCAAAAAACTGTGATGGTACATGTATGTTGATGTTCTGCATTTGTAGACATCTTTAGATGCTAGTACCACCTTCTGAAGCCGAAGAGGACAAAATGTAAGAAATGATTTGTGGTTGGCAGGTCTGTTAATGTCATGCATTATGTTTATTGTTCTGATTTATTTCACTCAACAGGAAGATTTTATGCTTATGATTTTTATTGTTCAAATGTATTCAACATTGCAGGCTAGATATTCATTCATTCATCAAAGAAAGAGAGAAGATTCAGCAAAAATTTTAA
Organism: Temnopleurus reevesii; assembly: GCA_036244855.1. Classification (NCBI taxonomy): domain Eukaryota; kingdom Metazoa; phylum Echinodermata; class Echinoidea; order Temnopleuroida; family Temnopleuridae; genus Temnopleurus; species Temnopleurus reevesii. The sequence goes on from BQKZ01003345.1 coordinate 40,368, forward strand.
TTGAATAATTTTCATTGTCATTGTCTTGNATTATAACTATTTAAATTATTTTTAAAAACCCTTCAAAAATTCATAACTTTCTTATTTATTGTCCGATTTTGCTCAAACTTTTTTTAATATGTTTGTCTAATTTTTGCGCTTTTAATCAAACCAAGTTATTTTTGGCCTGGAGTAACCGTTTAATCAGCGCTAAATAATCCAATGAAATTCTTGATTTTGATTAGATGAAAAGTACTTTGCAGCCTGTTGCTATGGTAACTGTCTGAAAATGACTGCTTGTCGCTGGTGACAAGCTTCATAAAACTACCTCCAGTGGTATCAATTGGCATCTGGAGGTGTTTTACTATGCTGTTAGAAAAGTTCACCTCAGAATAACTGAAACATTTCCTTCTGTTCTTTACTATTCATATTCTCAATCAGTTAGCACAAGAAATTATTCCAGTGCAACTTTTGATAATGACTGATGAAACACCATCCACTTAAATGCAGGATTGCCAACCAAAAACCAAAAAACTGTGATGGTACATGTATGTTGATGTTCTGCATTTGTAGACATCTTTAGATGCTAGTACCACCTTCTGAAGCCGAAGAGGACAAAATGTAAGAAATGATTTGTGGTTGGCAGGTCTGTTAATGTCATGCATTATGTTTATTGTTCTGATTTATTTCACTCAACAGGAAGATTTTAAGCTTATGATTTTTATTGTTCAAATGTATTCAACATTGCAGGCTAGATATTCATTCATTCATCAAAGAAAGAGAGAAGATTCAGCAAAAATTTTAATTGAATAATTTTCATTGTCATTGTCTTGCTCTATGTAATCGGTAATCAATGACAATTAACTCTTCAAGCATGAGAGCATTTTAGGCAAATTGGGATGAGTGGAACTGCAAGCTGTTACAAATTCCTGCAGTATTTTTCTTTCGTTTTGCTTCTAACATTGACATCTGAATTGTTACAATGTTTACCAGAGCAGAGGGAGGAATTTGTAATAATTGGGAATTCTGCTATACTATTCAGAGATGCCAACCGTTCCAGATTATTCATGAGATATATTTTCATATGAATTGAAGACTTGAATATTATGTTTCCCCTCACTTGTGTTTAACTGTTACTCAGATTTTAATTTGGACCTTTTTACTTATCCCAGAACTGTTGGTGTCTCTGTTCTTTTGGCCGTTTTACTGTTTGATGTACACTGCATGTAGAGGATGTTGTTCAAAAGTTGCTATTGATAAAAAATCAATTGCAAATCAGTTGCAAATTGTAACGCACATTTTCATTCGTGCATTATATGCAAATCCAACAAGACGTACATGAAACAATTTTGATTTGCACATTTCGATCAACTGTATCTTGCAATCAATTGCATAATTTCAACAACACCCCTTTTGAGGGATAAAATTGTATCAGTTGGAAACTCTGCTGTTCATTCATGTACATTGTACCTGTTAGTCAAGTATTGGGATCATAACAAAATTGAAGTGAGTTCTCATCAAAGGCAATAATTCTGTATGTGAATGTGTGTGTTTCCAATTGAGGTTGTGCTTCAAAGCTGTTTGTAGTGGTATACGAACGACTGGTGACCCTTTCCTGCTCTCCCTGATAACTCCTAATGCTAAACCACACCCGAGAAGAGTCACCAGTTGTNATATGCAAATTAGATGCGTATCTTCTCGATATTTTTCAAAAAGAAAGTTCGATGTCCGGTTATAACATGGTACAAAAATTGGTCAAAAGAAATAGTGTTTTTCACACTGAATTGATTTTTGCAAGTCCTGTAATTTCTATGGGTATTAAGGCACATGTAACCTTAAAGAATAACTTTACACACGACTGGTATCAGTTCCTGTACTGAATGATCAAGAATCTTATGCACATTACACTCTTTTTAACGTAGACCAGTCTTTCATAAAGTCTTGTGTAACTTAAAGAACGATTTGGTGAAACACCGCCCAGCTTTAAGAAACACAACCCTGAACTTAAATGTGTTCTTAGCTAGCGGGGTAATTCCAGTGGTAATTAAGTTGCAACCAAAAATAAACCCAAGCTACCCATATTGCATGTAACAATGGATGCTGAAACAGGGAATAATTTTACTTTGCATATTTGATTAGCAGGGTTAGACTTTGAGGAAATATTTTCAACAATTTCTGTATAATGCTATGTGAAATAGTTGCTAAAGAAAACATCTTTTGTATAGCAATCATCCTATTACATAGCAAATTGCTATGAGATACCAGGAAAATTATTCCTTGCTGAAAGTTTATAGGCTGCGTCCAGAAATATGAAACAAGATATAAAGCTGAATATTAAAATGCCATATCACATTGGCTTTTATGTGTGCATATACCATAACATGGAGCAAAGAGAAATACCAGGGTGAACAGGGTAAAACTTGGGGGGTGTAGCTACTAAGTTGCATTTGATCGCAAAATAACTGCAAATCAGTTGCAAATTATAACGCATATTTCTATTCGGGCATGGTATGTGCTTTTAAAAAGATGCACAAGAAACAATGTTTTTGATTGGCCCATTTTGATAAATGGGAACTTCAAATTGATCGCAAGTTTGTAGCAACACCTCCTAAAACATAAAAGATTCCTCTTTGGCGAGGTGGATCACTCTATGGACCCCTTTTGGGGATCTTTATTTTCAATATACTATGTGAAAGATCTTAAGATTCTCAAGATTAAAATTGAAAAAAAAAATTCTTAAGATGTGAAAGATGAAGAAAAATTGAAAGTAAATATTACATAAGCATATAGAAACACACTCTGTAATTTTGACCATGTTCACGCCAGTTTTCCTCTTCAGCCACTTAAGGGTAGGAATGTAGGAAGCATGTATGAATATAGTAAATGTACAGTCAACCTTGCCTAAGTTGACCATGCATACTGTAAGTCAAAGGTTATTTCAAGTCCCCATCTCTTTGTATTTTATTGATATTATACTTCGTAAGTCTAATTTTCTCTAATAAGTCGAAGCTATTTCTTCATTCCAACAGATTTGACGTAGGCAAGGTTGGCTGTATGTGAAACATGTTTCTTTTTCCCCTTCATCACAATAAAAGATGTATATTCTAAAGCAGGGGCATTACTCTGTTTGAAAAAATGCAGCCAATCATTTTGCCCAGCTACTGAAGAATTGCTGCTACTTTGAATTAGGTAGTTAAAACAGTCAAAATATGTCCACATTTATCACAAATTTGTCTAATAAATATTTCATTCTGATTCAAAAAGCAAAATTCTTATATTGCAATTGTGTGGTTTTATTGTGATTTGAGTGAGTCACATAACTTATGTGGATCAAAGCACTCCCCAAAGTTTACGGCATCAATAAATTTGTTTTGAAACAATGCATATAAGTTTTGATTTTGTTTGAACACCAAAGCAATATAAAAACACCAAATTGAAAACATATATGTAAGAAATTTTAAACGAAGGCAGTATAGAACAGTACAATTTGCTGTCTTCATTTGAAGAATAAAGTTTTGTATTTCAAGAGCTCATTAATTCATGGATTCACTTGTCAATAACTTTTATTTCGAAGATTTCTTACACTGAAATGCTGTTCCAAAGGGAATATTGTCTGTGCTTTTAAACCATAATTCAATTTATTTTTCAGAGCAGTGACCGTTTATGGTAATACCACACACATTGGAATTTACTTTACTGCTTATAATGGATGATAGAACAGGTTTATAGCCACTTGATGAGCCTTCAGAATTATATTTTGGCCAATATATTGGCCAATATGGTGTAAAGTGGATGCCTTTTACGTTTGGGATTGCACAAGCGGATTTACATCAATGGATTTATGCAATAATTAAACAATATTTCATCCATGATTGATAGGTATTACAAAACATACACTGCATTTGGTTGTGTATGTGGTTTAGTGATCTTTCAGTTTTTATGCCATCCAACCAAAAATTGCGACATTAATTTAGAAATGTCTGTGTATAATGTTCCACTCCATCCTACATCGCCAATTGATTACAGAAACATGAAATTCTTTGTATCGATCATCAGCAATTGCACACAAAGAGAGCTCGATAAAAGCATTAAATTGATGCCAGCATATTCATTGAAATATTGGTCCAGTTCATGTAAGTCAAAATTAGACAACTTTTCTCAGCTCTTTTGTCGGGCGATGAAGTTTTAAATCATATTCTATTTATTTCTCTTATTTTATTATGCCATTTTTTGTTATCTTGTGAATTTTAAAGGAGATGTATATCAAACAGTTACATAAATACTGCATATTAGTTACGAAGGTGGCAAGTTATTATTGAGATAAAACAAGTATACTCAATTGTGGGCCCCACTAATCATTTTCATGGTCTACAAGACTGTTGCCCCAAAATCAAGTCATTGCATTTTTAATTTATTGAAATGTAGTATATTAAATATATATGGATTTGGGCTAAAGTTTAGATTTAAAATTGATAATCCAGATAAATTTAAAGTATTCTGCTCGGAATCTTTGCTTCTAAACAGAACTAGTGTTGTGCGGAATTTGTGTATTTCTTAGTATCTTCGATATTATACTGATAATGTGCCTGGCATATGCGGGCATTCAACATTTAATCTATACATTAGCATAACGACCCCCACTTAACTTTCTGATGATTTATAAGTTGATGATATAGACCCCTTATTATTTCATAAGAGATAAGAATGTTCCCACTTTAAAAAGTTGCAATCAACTCATACAATATAGGTATGTATAGAAAGTAGCAATATTGCTTTCAACAACAGCATAATTGGCTTGTCCCTTAGTATATTTCTATAGAAAATGTTAATGGATGACTTACCGTAATAATGGCCATGTAATTTGGAAGATGTTGCATACGTATGACTGAGAAATCTTGTACCAGTTTATTTCTAAAAAGTCTTTGAAAATGTGTATGATTGCGCCTTGCCTGATATAATATAAGACTTTTGTTAATTGTTTTCCTTTCCTTTTTACATCATCCCTGTTATCTCATGAGAGATATGTTATCTTCCTGGGGGCTTTTCGTATGAAACTAAAGCTGTATTTATGTATTAAATGTATATACTCTTCCTTGATTTCATTATATCTTGTTGCTGACGTGTGTTCTTTATAAAGAGTACTATCATTTTGATGATAATTGGTTTTATATCCGTCATAAAAAGATTCTGAGCTGGTGATTGGTCTAAATCCCTTCGGGCGCGGCCGGGCGCGGCGGGCGGGGCTGTGTCACTACCATGGTCACTACTATACTAGCCCTGTGTGTTGTGTGTACTTGCGCGAAGGCAATTGAGGCTGCCTAATTTTGACGTGTACTAGTGTCCACTTCCTCGTTTTCTGTTTGGATCCATTATCTATAGCATAATTTAAAAAATGAAAATGTAATCTAACATCAGGGCTAACTTTGTGTGTATTATCGATGACGGATATAAACCGATTATTTACTGCCTTCAGATGGGTTTAGTGAAACCATCATCCCCTCAGTCACGCCGATCAATGATCCTCAGGATGATAGCCTCTCGGCGTGACTTAGGGGATGATAGTTCCCACTGCACCATCTGGCGGCAGTGAATAATTGTATATTATTACCCAGGGAAGCTGCTTCAGACAGGGTAAGCCTAGAGATGAAAGCTATCATTTACCTGTTTTCATTTAGTATCCCAATGGGGAGACAGGTTAACGTCACCTAAAACAATTCGTCAGAGCCACTGCCCTCTCACGTCCCCCCAACATCCCCCCCCCCTCCCTTCCCCCTTCCGCTAGGGTATGGACCTTGTCACCCTGCTTGTGTTGACAAGGAAATGATTACAAATATTTTTGGGGGTTCTAGAGAAAGAGATTCTTGGGGAGAATGCATTAGAATGTAAGGTAGGGGTGGAGAAAATGGGGGAGGGAGAGATGGTAAGTTGAGGAATGGAAGAGTAGATTGACAGAAGATCAGGATGCTGTGGAGAGTAGAAAGGGAGAGTAGAAAGGAATAAGAGGGTGACAGATGTTGAGAGAGGGAGAGAAGTGGGGCAAGAAAATGGTTTGGATTGGGTTTGATACTGGGGAAAGAGATAAAGGAGAGTGAGAGAGAGCGAGAGAGGGGGCAGGGAGAGAGGGAGGAAGAGACGGGAGAGTGAGCGAGAGAGAAAGAGAGAGAGAGACGAGTGGGATAGAAGCAATGTGGCTGAGAGAGGGAGGATGGGATAGGGAAGGTGTCTTGGGATAAGGAAGGTCACAGACATGAAAGAGGGAGAGAAAGAGGAGGAGCGAGTCAGAGGGGTATGATAGAGAAAGGCGGTCTGAGGATAGGCTGTGGAAGCATGCATGAGAGAGAGAGAGAAAGACTGAATAAAGAGGGTTAAAAGCAAGTAAGAGAGAGGAGAATAGAGAGAAAATACGAAGGGTATGAAAAGTCATATTACCATGAGACTGAGATAGTAGTAAATTATCCTATAATGTAATATATATTCAATATTTATTACTTTATTTTTTTTGTAATTATTTGTTTTCAGGTGCTCGCAAATTTCAGACAGAGATGAGTATTTGTCAAAAATGGAGCCCCCTTGCAAGTTTACATGTTTTCAATTATATATCAAAATGGACCTGATTTACTTTCATAAAAATAAAAAAAAAAGGTCTACTCATTAACTCATAACTGCTGCTCAACGAGGTCGTATATATGAATTTCCAATTATATTATAACTTCCTAGTTTTTAGACCCCGCCCACTTTTTCACAAAATATCAACAAACGCCAATCTCATTCCTTCATCATTGCTTGTGCGATCCACATACGGTATTTTCTGCGAGAATTTATGCCTGGGATAAATACCGACGAGCGACATCAATATGAGTAATCTCATAGGAATTGGTCCTACTGAATTCGTGCATATTTTAGATGTTGTGAGTATACAAAATGCAAAAAGTCATTCGGAATTAGTAAAATCCTCAGGCGTCGTGTAGCGACTAACAGTAACACTAATACATGACATTGCCAATGTTCGGCCTACTAGTATTCATAAGCCAAAAAGGGTGCTGTGTAGTATATGCAGCAGTGCTGCGACAGTGTATTTTGTGTAGCCTAGAGTAGTGAATAATTGATATCAGAGAGCAAGGAAGTGAGTCTGCATAAGCACTTTGTGTACTATACAAAAATATCTCAGCATGCCATGCTCATGCTTAGTGTTTGAAACAATCGTAAAGTCATAATTCAGTTGATGAGTTGGCACCGAGGCGCTGTAGTGTAGTGGTTCCGACTCTCGCTTTTCAACCAGAGGGTCGTAGGTTCGAATCCCACCCATGGCGTCAATTTCCTTCAGCAAGAAATTTATCCACACTTTGCTTCACTCAACCCAGGCCAGGTGAGGTGAATGGGTACTGGCAGGAATATTTATTCCTTAAAATGCCGAGTGCGCTGGTGGCTGCCAGGCTAAAGCCAGGGTAATAATAATGTAAAGCGCCTTGAGCACTCAGCAATGAGAGTGGATACGTGCGCTATATAAATTGCATATATTATTATTAACATTATATCTATATATAAACTTGGAAGTGATTTTGTGTAGTGTTTACAAAGCAAAATCACTCGGTGTACAAGAAAGAGGCACTAATGCACTTTCGTATCCAGCGGCATGGCACTGCCGCCGGTGTACGCACGAAGGGACATCTAAAAAGAACGATCGAGGCATCTCCATACTCAGGGCTGGATACGAAAGTGCATTAGCACCAAGAAAGATATGACAGCATGAATTGTGTTTGAAACAATTAAGGTTCGTAAAGTCACTGAAAGCCTCAATCAAGTTGGTGATTGTACATCATGGAC
>BQKZ01003346.1:65756-78084 GCA_036244855.1 Temnopleurus reevesii
CAGCTCGGTTTATGTAAACAGGCCCAGATATGTGTTGATTTGCTAATAGGCGGGTTTACTTATATATTCAAATTTATGTGCTTTTCTTGCTACTGAACGTAGTTACGTGGTATTTCTTAATCCGTTTGATAACAATAAGACTATAATAATTGGAATACAGTTTGCATACATTACTTGTTGCTATGTCGGGCAATCCTACGGCTAGCTTTAGCGTTGTCGAGAACACCCTTTGTGTTAAAGGTATGCATAAAATTTGCATCTATTAGTAAACCCGCCTATTAGCTGGATCCCACACGACAGCCTAAAGGCCCCAGCACATCAAACACGGCACGGCATAATGGAACGGTGTTTACGCGCTATATCCCCTGTGATTGGCCAATTGTTATACATCCTTTGCGCAAAGGAGCGCGCTGACCAATAACAGCCAAGATAGCGAGTAAATACCGTGCTCCTCCGCGCAAAAGTTGTATAACAATTGGCCAATCACAGGGGAGATAGCGCGTACAAACCGTGCCGTGATGCCGTGCCGTGTTTGGTGTACTGGGGCCTTAACTCTAATCTCATATGTCGCCACAATACACTCTGCATCAGACACATACGAACTTGTCATACAAAAATGTGGACTCAAAACAGGTGAAAAACGCTTGTCAGTAGCAGGGTTAACCTTAAATCTGAAGACTTACCACTCCCCCAGTAAACTAATTGCTTTAAGGTTGTTTTAACTGTGGCACTCTTTGTTTTCATCACTTTAAAAATAATCTTTATTATCATTGTTAACTCATTAGCATCTTATCGCTTTATGTTCCACAGGGATCCCAAGCGACATCGTTAGGGAATGATGACATTAGTGACGTATTTGCCAAAGTGTTCAGTGAACTGCCACAGAGAATCATCTGGAGGTTTGTAGGTCCAACACCCAAAAACCTTGGCAACAACACATTAATCTCGAAATGGCTGCCACAGAACGATCTCCTAGGTTTGTATATACCTATTTCTATGACCTGAATCTTACTTTCTAAACAATTCTGGACCTTTTGGAAGACCAGAGCTACTTTGTAGGTAGCTATGAGTAGAGCTTCCAGCCAATCATTATTTATTCATCTGCATGTATTATGATTATTGTCTATTGTCATTTGATTTGTATATTAATATTGTGTTTGTATTTTACTTTTTTATATGAAAAATAAAAACAGCAACAAAAACAACTAGTGGGGAGATAACTTGCAAACTTTGGGACAGTTTTGTGCAATGTGTTTTATCATCAAAATGTCGCAAACGATCATAGCAATACTCCTTTTCAAGCCTCTCAAGTATCACCTATGAACCTGTCTCCTATGGCATGTATGGCACACAGCTGTATCCACTTATGAGGAACTTCCCAGACATTGATGTGATTTTGGCGAATGAATGAGACAAGGACAAGAAAACCGTGACAATTTTAGCAAAATCGGATGATCCATTCAAGAGTAATGTATTTTCAGAATTTTCATTTACACGTCTGTTGGGCATCTCTGAGCCGGCAACTCTGGTAAAGTCTAATGATGTGACCATCAGTGCTTTTGATATATCACGCGGAAGGTACAGGTGCCTATGAAGCCATCAACTTTACGAGTTACCAATGAAGTGGTTTGGGAGTAATGAAACGCCTTGTAATAATAATTATACGTTCTTATATATCGCCTAACACTAACTAAGACTAACTTTGTCAGTCGTCCCTGAACGCTCTACAATCACGACAATGTAGCATAATTATGAAAAATTAGTCAGTGCGACAAGCACCCATTTTCCGACAGTTACTATATTAGCAACAGTTAGTGGCAGTGGTTTTAAGCCAATGAGATTCAAGGATTTTACTGGATTTGTCCTCGCTGACTGATATAATGCGGACGAAGTTTCATGAAGTGGCCTCCTTGTGGCCCAGGACGCAAAACTTGCGAACCTACGACCCTAGGTTCGCGTCTAGGATAAGTGGACGCAACCTTCACGTTCCGAATGCCAACTTTTACGGCGCACATGGCGTGTTGTTGATCATACTTATGAACTTCCAGAATTTGTACACCTTCGAGGCTACTTAAATTCTCGCCTGATACCACGCAAGAAGTGCAGGCGTCCATCAAGCCCTCAAGTATGGCGTGCCATTGATCGTGGTTTGGTTGCAATGGAATTCCGTGTTTCGTATGATCCAACTAGTTGAAAATAATTATTATTTATCATACTACTTCTGTTTGCCAGTAATAATGATGATGAATTCCCACAATTTCCAGGTCATCCCAAAGCTCGACTGCTGATCTACCACGCGGGAGGTGCAGGGGTCCATGAAGCGATTAACTATGGCGTGCCGATGCTGCTAATGCCTCTGGTTGGCTATCAGCCGGTAACTGCTAACTTGGCAATGATCGTGGTTCAGAATCAATGTAACTCATTGTATCCTATAACCAATCAGTTACGATAAAACTAGAATCGTTTACCATTCTACTTCTATTTGCCCGTAATGTTGATAATTCTCACATCTTCCAGGTCACCCCAAAGCTCGACTGTTGATCTACCACGCGGGCGGTGCAGGGGTCCACGAAGCCATAAACTATGGCGTGCCGATGCTGCTAATGCCTCTGGTTGGCGATCAGCCGGTAACTGCTAACTTGGTTGTGAACAAAGGAATGGGCTTACAGCTTGATATGAACCATCTCCATGAGGACACCATCAGAAAAGCACTGGATGCTCTTCTTAACGATGAAAGGTATACCTTCAGTTCAGTTCAGTTCAGTTCAGTTCAGTTTATTTTCCATTATCAATCATAAAAAGAACAAATACAATGGTATTTACAATGTAAAAATAGAAACATGTTCAATAAATTTGTCTACATTTTGATAACAATAGAAAAAAGGGTGGCTACTAAAAAGTTGAAAACTTGTAAAACGTAGGACACTGCAGAAACTGTTGGACAAAACGTCAATGTAACCAATTGTTGGGAAACAACACGATAGAAACTATTTTCCAAAAATAAAGTCGAACACCTTTTCAATGGCTCTATTCAGATCGTAACCGGCTTGTCATTGTTGTGTTCGCACAGTTCTATTCACGGCTAACGGATCTGATCTCCTTCGACCGACTTTATTTTCCGAAAATAGTTTATATCGTGTTAAATATTTTCATCACAAACCTCGCTAATTTGCTGGTCTCTATTTTTCATTAATTTTGTCATATTACCATTATTATTTATGACTGTATATATTTGAATTATCAAAAGAACTGAAAATAAAATGATTTGAATTTGAATTTGAATCATTTGGCTAGGTAAGCAAATTTTATGTTCAACACCTCCATGTTCAAGTCTCCCAACATTTAAGCAATATCTTGTCCAACAGTTGGTGCGGTTGAAAATTTCCGCAAAATAAAGTGGGTCATGGCCAATGGAGCCGTACGCCGTGTACTGAACCGTGTGGACACAGCAATCACAAGCCGGTTCCGATTTGAATAGCCTTACAGAGAAGCGTTAAATTGGCGTTGAACTTAATTTTACGGCAATAGTTCATATTGTTTTCCAATAGGCGGGTTTACTTATATATTCAAATTTATGTGCGTTCACCGTAGTTACGTGGTATTCCAAAGACTGGTTGATAACAATAAGAATATAATACTTGGAATTCAGTTTGTATACATTACTTGTTGCTATGTCGGGCAAGCATTGGACAAGCTTTGGGGTTGTCAAGAACAACCTTTGTGCTACAGGTATGCATAAAATTTGCATCTATTAGTAAACCCGCCTATTAGCCCTGGCAAATTTTGCATAACAAATGAGGTTAAAACTGCCCAACATTTGGGTGGGTTTATTACGTGCACAACATCTTTTGCAGTGTAGGCCTATTTATGTGGCAATACAAATGTAAAATTTGAGTAATATTAGGATAAAGAAAACACGTTTCATTTTAATGACAGCATGTTTCTGAATGACCGCATTTCATCTTCAGCTTAAAGGTAATAGATAAATACTGGTCGGAATGGTCGGGATGCAGAAATTAATATGAAACGGGATGATTAAAAAATACTTTATAAGCCCAAATCCTGGCAAAGTGGAACGCATATGATTTGATTTGATTTGATTTGATTCGTCATAATGCAAGAAAAATATGCACGAATGCCTCTAACAAGAAGTATATATCCCGACTCCTACACTGTCCTATAACTTGTTTAGGGTAAAAATTGCATAGCGCCATCTGAGGTTCTTGATTTTCTTTTGTCAGAATTTCTCGTCCTCTTGGGGAGTTGTCATCCTGGGGCCCATAGCACGAAATGGTCTTAGGGGGTGTTGCTCAAAAGTTGCAATTGATTGCAAATTGCAGTTGATCGGAACGCGCCAATCAAAATCATTGATTCATGTGCATCTTGTTAAATCCGCACATCGCGCGCGAATGAAAATGCGCGTTACAGTTAGTAAAGTTGCAGTTGATCTGCAGTTGATTTTGAGCAACACCCCGTAGTTATTCTATTCTTGTTGAGACATCGTAACTGCTTGTGCCATCTTCTTAACATAGTCGTATCCACGTTGCGTTAAGAGGGGAGCATGAGAGGTTGAGCCGTCGTAGCAAGAAATGGATAGCTAGGACCATTTCGTGCAACTGGCCCCAGGGTTGTCGTCCTCCGGGAATTATTCTCCAGGGGAACTTTCGTCCTCCTGGGTTGTCTGGTGTGAATTGTCACAGGGAAGTTTAACGTGGGAGTTGTTCTGACATGAGTTTATCAACTGATCAATTTCACATATTCATTTTTTTTTCATTTAATTTCCGTCTTTCACATATATACATGGTCCCATGTAAATACAACGATATCAATAGTTATGTCAAAACATTCATCGAAAAAGAAAAGAAAAGAAAACAGGCAGAATTTCCTTCAGCAAGAAATTCATCCACGTTGTGCTGCACTCAACCTAAGCAAGGTGAATAGGTACCTGGTAGGAATATTTATTCCTTGAAACGCCAAGTGCTTTGGTGGCTGCCAGGCTTATGCCAGGGTAATAATGAATTGTAGAGCGCTACTGCTATATAAAAGCTGTTCATTATTATTAATAGAATGTGATCTTCTTATTTGGTTCCAAAGCTGGAATAACAGAATTCAATAAAAGAAAGAGGGGACCTTTCTAAAAGCTTTGTTTGTCAAAATAAGGTCCCCTACAAATAATTTAGAACACTTGGTTCCGATCAAATTCTTATACAAGAAATAAAACGATACAAAAACTATATACAGTGGAAACCCAGTATAACGAGGTGTTTTGGACCAAACAAATACATTTCTATAGCATTAATCTCTTTATATCAGAAACAATAAGTTATTAAGAGCTGGGACCAGAGTATTTACCTTAAGTTTGTATATAAGATATTTCGTTATATCAGATCTATACCGAGTTTCCACTGTAACTCATTAAAGCCCAAGTACAGTTTTGATAAAAGCGAATATTCTTATTGCCAAATTTTGTCTTCAAATCTATATGAAATGATATCATGAACATGCTGTACAAAAGATTGTGCGAAAAATGAACAAGTTTTGGAAAAGTTATAACCTAAAATGTGCAAAATATTTCAGCGTCGTGTCCCCCGACGCTAATTCAATATTTTCTTTCTTGATAAAGTATAACTTTTCATGCACAGAATTTGATGAAAATTTCAGAATGCATTCTTTGTGCATTCCTTTTTATCATTCTTTAATCAAATCTTGGAAATAAGTTTGTATATGCCCGATAAGAAGCAAAATATTGATATAACTAAGAGAGGGCGCTAAATACGATTTAACGGTCAAATTCAAATTTTCAAATGAATTAGCTCGTAGAAAAATATGCTATGGTCTTAAAATGTGTATACAAATTACATGTCATGGTAAATATCCCCAAAATTCACATTTCTTGATCTTTACCAAAACTTTACTTGGGCTTTACGTCTGAGCTTAAGAAATAACAATTGTATTTTGCTCTATTTCAGCTACAGAGCGAATGTTCGGAAAGCGTCTGGTATCCTAAGGGACCGATTGTCCAGCCCGCTGGACACGGCTGTGTTCTGGATTGAGCACGTGGTCAAATTCGGCGGCGGTCATCTACGACCACGGGCTGCTGAGATGGGATTCATCGAGCTCAACTCAATAGACGTAGTCGCTTTTCTAGTCGTTTTATTGGCAATAGCGTTATACATCGATTATTTATTGATAAGGGGGTGCTATAGATGTGTTAGAGGGAGAGGCAGAAAACAAAAGAGCGACTGATTTTTGTGATACTTTCCTACGTTTATATTTTTGTTATGTTTTGCTGCATCAATCTGATAATAAGTATGCATATTTTTTTTTCAAATTTTCAACCTCTGCTCGCAGAGCCTGAACTCAATGAAGCAGCTGATATATTAAAGAAATAAAATGTTCTCCCTATGTAGAACGTGCACCACTATTTAATAGACATCTGAATCTAAAAGTGGAGAAGAAAGAAGACGGGGTAGGAGGAAGAGAAAGTAGAAGTAGATGAAGAGAAAGAGGAGGAAAAGAAGGAGATATATGAGAAGAAAAAAGAATAAACGAATAAAAATTACGGAAGAGAATTTACAAACTATTTATTTTTATTTTAATTCTAGAGGATCTGAAAATATTCTTTTGAAATATGAATTTGAATGTATTTATTGGTACTTTTTAACATAATTGAGATTGTACATATCTGATTATGGAAATGAGAGTCTTTGATAGACTTCTTGCACGACAATGTTGTCACCACGATGATGATGATTGGGATGATGATGACGATGATGATGATGACGATGAAGATGGTGATTGTAAATTGGGAATTTTATTCATTCAACTTCATGGACATTAGAAAATCAATATTTTGTTCATATAAGACAAATACAATTCTATACATTAGATTATCATGATGCTGATGCTGCTGCTGATGATGATAATGACGACGATCAAGACGCTGATGATGGTGATTGGGATGATGATGATGATGATGATGATGATGATGATTATGATGATGATGATGATGATTACTCAATTGTAGTACCGTATATCACGCTCTAATTTTTCTTTATTACAGACACTGCCATTTTCAATTGTGAATGAATAAATTAAAAGAGCTACATGCTACAAGCGGATCGATTTTTTTTTAAAGAAGCTGTTTAATGTTTGTTCATAGTTACTGTGGAGGCGTCGTGGTGTAGTGGTTGTGACTCTCGCCTTTCAACCAGAGGGTCGTAGGTTCGAATCCCACCCATGGCGTCAATTTCCTTCAGCAAGAAATTCATCCACACCGTGCTGCACTCAACCTAGGTGAGATGAATGGGTACCTGGCAGGAATCCTTATTCCTTGAAATGCCAAGTGCGCCAGTGGCTGCCGGGCTAAAGCCAGGGTAATAAATCCAAAGCGCCTTGAGCACTCAGCAATGAGAGTGGATACGTGCGCTATATAAATTGCATATATTATTATTATTATTATTACTGCATCTAGAAACCTGCAGACAGATCTATTTTAACGATTGACTTGGATTGAATCGAACCTTTATATTACTGTCTGTACCTACCACACATACATTCTAAAAAGAAATTATTTTGTGAGATTTTGCACCATTATGAATATTGCGCCCTGCACATTATAGTGTTAATAATAATAGGTCCATTTATATAGCGCAATCACTATATGCATATACTCTACTGCGCTTGATACTAGGTACCATATTATTACCCTGGCTATAACTGTCGAGCAAGCCAGTTGGGCGCTCAAACATTCCAAGGAATAAATTCCTGCCAGGTACCCATTTTTCACCTGGGTCGAGTGCAACAAAGTGCGGGTAAATTTCTTGCTGAAGGAAATTAGCGCCCTGGGTGAGATTCGAACCACCGACCCTCTAGTTAAGAGGCGAGAGTCCGAACCACTACACCACGACACTCCCTGCTGTTCCCAGTGTTGCATTAAATTTTCACCTTTAAAGGTGTAAAATTGCACCTCTATTTCTGAATATAGTATGTCCCCTCTTTAATGATCAAGCCATCGGAGATACAGAACCCATGAAAAGGGGCAATATTTCACCCTATATAAAACGGTTCTCCGAGTGTTTGCATCGAGTTCAATTCAATTCAATTTCATTTTATTTCATTCAGATTAAAAAAAGTACATACATATAGGGTAAAGAATATATGTATATGTAGAACATGTAGAATGAGGAGACAGCTTGGAAGACAAGAGTCTTATACAGTATACAATATCGAAACAAATAACTAAGATGAATAATATATGTATAGTAGAGGTAAAAAAAGGTTGTAGCGATAATTGAAATACAAACAAATAAATATCTAATAGGACCTTACAAACCCTAGACAACATGACAAAACTGAAGAGCCTGATGAAAAATTCATACTTACTTTAGTAAAAGAAGCTTCTTTAAGTTATTTTTGAATACATGTTAGAGACTTGGACTTGTTTTTAATTCTTTAGGTAAGTAATTCCAAACTTTTGGTCCTTTATAAAAAAAAAAATGAATATAGGCCAGCATTGGTTTTGAAAAAAGGTAAATGAAAATTAAGTGCAAATTGCACTTTTATTTCTAAATATGTGTGGAACCCTCTTGAATGGTATAAGGGTGCCGTGTATACCATGGATACAGAACCTCTGTTAAGCCCTTTCACCCCCCCCCCTTCAACCACGGTTCTGAAGAAAATCTGGGTCCAATTGCATGGAATGGTCTTATCTTGTTCTTGCTACGACGTCTTACCTTATTGTGTCACCCTTTTAATATAGACACAAACGTTCGTATATACGTCTTTGTTGAGAGGTTGGCACAAGAAGTTAAGACGACTTAGAAAGAAAAGGATAGCTAAGACCATTTCGAGCAATCGCCCCCAGAGTTTTTTGTGGGAATATCGACCATTGTATTAATTGCTTCTCTTAGTTTACACAGTTTCCCGTGTAAATATAAAAATCCAACACTATTACGTAACCCGTAACCCCGTTTTATTTGCAGAATGTCTTTTCCCCCTGACGATTTCCATCAAAAAGGAAATCCATGCAGACTAGTGATGGGACATATTTTAGAAAGTGTATCTACCTGAGATTTCGAATATTCATTTTATTTAAGGGGAACTAACCCCTGGAACTATCATATTTCAGCGAGTGAAGAAAAAATCAGATGAACGAACAGTACAAATTTGAACAAAGTCAGACAATGTGTTCAGAAGATTATGAATTTTTAAATTGTCAATTATATTATAATTATGATTCCTACCCCTGATGGGGATCCCCGCGGTCGGCAACTTAGGCGAAATACATGACGTAATGTCGGACAACACATCATTTATTCTGTAGACCTAATTTTACGTTTGCTTTTCCTTTTTCAGAAAAGTTGACAAAAGGTTGGATTTTTGGTTGAGTATACGGCATGCCTATATTGATTCTGCATGTATTTGAAAAGGAATTACTTTAAACCCTTATTCTAGATTTGACATTAATCCATTAAAAAATAATTATGTACAAAGTGAATGGAGATTTGTTCGCTAGTACGTCACAGATTTTTTTCAAAGTTGCCGACCGCACGAATCCCCATCATCGGGAGGGATCGTGATAGCATTTAAAATTTGAAAATTCCGAACTTTCAAATGGATTGTCCGACCTAATTCAAATTTTCACAGTTTGTTCATATGATTTTCTGATTCAATTATACCATAATGAGTCCAGAGAGAGAAAGAGAGAGGTAGAGAGAGAGAATTTGAGTTTGATCATTCAAATTTGAATATATATGCCAGGAGAAGAAGAGAGAAAGAGGGCCGACCTTTAACGTCATCATCCGATAAACCCGACCAGGGATCGAACCCCCCCCCCCCCCCCCCAGCACAGGCACCAACCCTAGTGAATTTGTTACCGTCCCAAACGGCTTGATTACAGGCACACACCACAACGCCCAGTGGTTGGATCCCCTTTAAATATGACATCGGATCGGTACTCCGTTACCCATTATTAGTGAGAATATCCAACAATATACATGTAGGTGCCCCTCTTAGCTTAAAGTATTTGCATTGTAAATATGAAATAAAACACTGTTACATAACCCGCAATCCGCTTTATCTATGCGCCCATTTTCAGAAAATATATTTTCGATGTAAGAATATGGATTAATCCGGAAATGGTATATAGTTCTTTCATAATACCAGCCAGGATGATAATAATGCAAAGCGACCTGAGCACTCCTCAGAGTGGATACATGCACTATATAAATTGCATATATTATTATTATTATTATTAGCTACATTTTCGAGTTTATAATAGTCAGCGCTGAACAAATTTCAAGTATCCCAGTAGAAATCGTGTTGGTTTGTATTTTTGAGGGTGTTAATAGCGGCACTAAAATTTGCATATGGAAGACTGAATGAAAATCATCATCTTCATTAATGCAAAAAGAAAGAATATCAGGCAAACATGAACTCGATGGATAACAAAAGAAAAAAACAGGAATATAAAGACTAACTGGCCTCTTAGCTTAATTTTGTAAAATACCCATGACTCGGATTCAATCAAGAAGCGAAGTATTCTCGGACCCATTTTCACGAATTATCTTTCATGTATAATTCTATAGGTTAATCATGGTAATGATCTTAACAGAAAGGGGGTGTGAATGGAAAAGCATCACTGCATTGTGTTCGACCAAGTTATGGCTTTTGACCGAGGAATGTTTGAACCAATATTATTTCGTTCTATGTAATCAGAAAATACCAATTTTGATGGAAATATTATATTAAATACCAGAGTTTATCATTTTGGAACTAAAACTTGCCATTTCAAAACCATCCAAGTTTACGTATCTCGTTTTTTTTTAGTCATAAAAGAATGTCCAGTTTAAAGGG
The DNA here is from genome assembly GCA_036244855.1 of Temnopleurus reevesii. Taxonomy (NCBI): domain Eukaryota; kingdom Metazoa; phylum Echinodermata; class Echinoidea; order Temnopleuroida; family Temnopleuridae; genus Temnopleurus; species Temnopleurus reevesii. Next base: position 76,614 of record BQKZ01003346.1, read on the forward strand.
GAAAAATATTTTCTTTTAAACCTCCCCCAGTTACCAAATTTGATGGATATATTATATTAAATACCAGAGTTTATCATTTTGGAACTAAAACTTGCCATTTCAAAACCATCCAAGTTTACGTATCTCGTTTTTTAGTCAGAAAAGAATGTCCAGTTTGAAGGGGGAAAATATTTTCTTTTAAACCTCCCCCAGGTACCAAGTTTGATGGAAATATTATATTAAATACCAGAGTTTATCATTTTGGAACTAAAACTTGCCATTTCAAAACCATCCAAGTTTACGTATCTCGTTTTTAGTCAGAAAAGAATGTCCAGTTTGAAGGGGGAAAATATTTTTATTTAAACCTCCCCCAGGTTAAAACTTATAATACCCTCATGACAGGTAAGAATCTACTTGAACTTTAGGGCCTATTTATGGATACAGATATGCTGGAAAACTGCGAATCTGTTAACATTGTCTCAGCAAAAAGTAATATAGGTTAATGCCTATAGAATTATCTTGTTCGCCTGCGATTCTTTTGGGACTGCCGTAACCATGGTGAATAAAAAGAAGAAAAAAAAAACAACATTCGACCCTTAAAACTAGCTTCACCACTCTCCCAATAGTGATAATAATACAATCCTCCCCTGAAATATATGCAAAAAGCTGCTGTGTAAATATTCAATTCAATTCAACTATTTGTTTATGTCTTTTTTTTTAGTAAAGTAGATACAAAGCAAAATAATAATATATCATGAAAACTTTAGAATCATACAATTAATACAAAAAAATGTCATCAATTTAGAATAAATTACTATAATGAATGAGAACCATTTCCATTAAGGTAAGTTAGGAAAATATAAAACATATATGCATATAGTCAGATGAACATGAACAAGATTTCCTCCGTCATGGTTAATTAATAACAAAAAAAATCAAATGTAGAAAGAAAAACAAAACAGCAGGGACAAATTTGTCATTGTTACCGGTTTCTTGAATTCTTCAGACAGTGAAATCATTATGTTAGTTGTTGTTTAATAAAAACATTAAAAACAAGGTAGCCAACCATAAAATAGAAGAAAAAGAAGGAGAAGAAGAAAAAGAAGAAGAAGAAGAAGAAGAAATAAAGAGAGAGAGAGAGAGAGAGAGAGAGAGAGATAGAGGGAGAGAGAGAGAGAGAGAGAGAGAGGGGGAGAGAGGGGTGGGGATGCAAGACTTTGACGGTAAAAACAAGAAATAACACGTAAACGGAAGAGGAAGATTCAACAGAATATGCATACGAAACATGATCAGCGTTTTATTTTCATAATATTTTCATAATAACCGGAGCATGATTCACGGTGCTTGGAACAATCCTGTTCAGGAAACCTTGAAGGTATGGTGATCATGATGATGACGATGTTAATAACTTTGCCCCTGTCCTTTCTTTGTGGCAGTATACTTTCCACGGGGCTTCTCGTTCATTTTGTCCTACTTATCGAGACGTAAGTAA
>BQKZ01003347.1:11856-22880 GCA_036244855.1 Temnopleurus reevesii
TGACTTTTCATAGTTATAACATTTTAAAGTCGCCACCATTTGAGCATGGGAGCATGACATGATCGGATAGGATATTATATTCAAGCAATCCCACATCCTCAAAGGCGCGGGTTCGGATCCTCTAAGTCAGTACTCAATATCATGACCTTTGGGTTCGATATTTCATAAAAAGGAGCAATTTGCAGCCGACACAGGTGCTCCAGTGTTTCATGTGTTTGCTTCTTTAAAGGTTCAATGTTTTAATATCTTTATTTCTATCAAAATTGTGTGAACCTTGTTAAGAGAGGGAGTTTGTCCTACACATCGCAAGACAAATTGGCGCGGTACTTTGTACCTCCCGTTTTTACGACTTCCAAATTAACATGATTAATACTATTCCAATCACTTGCTAGAATAGATCGAGTAAAGTGCATGACCAGCGAAGAGTCAGAATTAGTTGGTACTTTAAATGAAACGAGCTCAAAGTAAATCCAGAATTTAGGCTAGGAGTGACTGCAATAACTGAAATAAAATAATCTTATGCATAATTCTCTGGTAGTCTGACAATTATTTGGGGGGATTTTCTAAGATCATTACATTTTTGCAAGGAATTACAAATGTAAATATGGTATTTTTTTTTATGTATGGGTGCGTTAGTGTCTGATTGGGTGACGTCACAGAGATTGAATGCATTGTGGGTGGGCGTGTGCATATTATGCGGAGATGGAGTGTGGGCCGGGTGAGTATATGTGTGCATTTTTGCATTTGTGGGTGTGCCTACAATGTGGATTGAGTTAAAATATGTATGGGCATAATGGTGTGAATTGTGCATGTATGTAGGTGAGTATGGGTATGGGTCGTTTGTCAATAGATAGGCTGCTGATGCATTGATATGTGTGTGTTTGTGTGTGCGTATGCGTGTGTGTTTGTGTGTTTTGTGTATACTGCAGTATATTAATATGTGATGTGTGTAAATGTGTGTGTAAATGTGTGTGTAAATGTTCTACAGGCAGCTCCCATGTTTGCGTATCAAAGTGTGCGAGTAAGGGCGGGGAATGTGTGTGCTTGTATGTCTATGTGTAGACGAGGTGCTCGTGGTTTGTGTGGTGGTTGGGGATACTAGTAGTGCATTTTGTGCATGTGTAGATGGGCGTTTGGGGATCGTGTGTTTCAATGTTTATGTACGTATAAGTGTGTGTGCATGTTAGAATATTTTTAAGAATTTGTGTGGGATATGGCTGTGTATGTTGTGCATGGTTGTGTAAGAATATCTGCATGTAGGCAGTGGTAGGAGTGTGAGTGGGTATGCGGAAGGGCAGCTCCAGTGTATTATTGACTAAAGTAGCGTATGTGGCGTGTGTGTGTGTGTGTGTGTGTTTGTGTTTGTGTGTGTGTGTGTGTGTGTGTGTGTTTGTGTGTGTACGTGTACGTGTGTGTGTATTTATATATGCGTAGGTGGCGTAGGTATGAGCAATTAATAGTGGTTGTGGGAGTTTGCGTGTGTGTGTGCGATGTCTTTTGGGTGCATGTTTGTATCTGATGTGCTTTTGTTTTTAGTGAAGTATGGGCTTGGTAGTGTCAAAATTGTGATGATATATTTGAGACCTTCTTTCTAACTCCCTTATTAATCCGCAGTTTCACCCCTCCCTTGAGAGAAATCTAACCGAGCCTAACAATTATTGTTATGGAAAGGAATACTGACAATGATAAACCCTGAACAAATTTAGAGCGTTTGTCCTGTCGCGTCGTTATTTAAACTCTAACGGTGTTTCTGTTAATTCAAGATATTTTTACCAGGAGCCAGGGAGGTGAACGCATCGCCCCAGGGTCGATATGAGGTACACCTCCACCATCACTACACACCGTCATCCAACCCCAGCACCTGGTGAAATGCAAGCATCACTTGTGCAAAGCCGAATAGATGAGGGGAACTCACACTGGTGTCGTCTGTAAATCGAGAGAGCCGAGCGCCAACTGGTCAATGACTTATCGAAATGGCGCCTTTTTCTCAGGTAAATATACGACATCAGATGAACGCGCAAATTAAAAAGATCAATTTCATGTCATTTCCCGCATCCGACCTTTCGTTCCATGAGAGAGAGATGAAAAGTTTGAGAGAGAGGAAGAAAAGAGATGAAAATGGAGAGATATTCGATATATTCATCGCACTTGTCACTAGGGAGGGATGCAACATGGAAACGATATCACTGGATCGATATTGATCGGTCCAATCACAGCGGAAACCTATCAGACCTAAAACTAGAGAGAGATCACAATCAAGAAATATTTACATTAAGAGAAATTGACACGTTTTGCTGATAATTTGTGGATGTTTTCAGAATCCAATATGTATAATGCCACCTTGATACTTCATACTCGATAAAGCTATACTGGGATAAATTGCTTTAGCACGTAGTGTAATTGGAGGGATTGGAAAAGCACTTATCAATGTACAGAAAAATGTGCATCGCGCAATGCAAGTAAAAAGTGAAAAATACTACCGTTTTTTATAACTTTTTAAAGGAACATTGAATCTTATTCGCTGATCATAAAAAAAATGATGACAATTATTTTAAAAAATACAAAGTGATTTAAAATCATTCAACAAAATTTTATAAAAAAAATATTTCCGCCAGCTATAATCACGCTTCTTCGCCATCAGCAAATATCCGAATATTCACTTGCTGGATACATTGCACCTTCTTCTCCTACATTCTTTTCTTAATGTACCTTGTATAAAACAATTATATATTTAGGCATATACGAAGATGGTAAAATTTGCATTTATAAAGCGGCTAACTTCAGTGTGATCCACGTTAAAAGATATGAATGTGGCTGACCGACCTATTTTCATGAAGGTTCGAGAGCAATCAATTTGATAGGTTCTATAGTTTGTCCTAGGTATCGAATGAATTTGACCATGCATGAGAGTAATTAAATTAAAGTTGATGGGTAAAAGCGACACACATGGGATAATGATGAAGAAATGCTTCTGGGCTCAAAACGGCAATTGGTAATTTAATGAAGGTGAAAATGACCCATTTTAGGGTACAGTGATTTGTGAGTTTACATTTCACTATCACAGTGTGCACACAGACTGGTATCCTATCTATATATATCAACCATCAACAGGCGCTTGTGTAACTGCAGTTAGCGTTAGTTGATGAACGGCAGCCTCACGTGTGATTTTTTTTTCAAAACAATTCTATCATTTATTACGTGTCTATTTATACAACAAAAATGTTTACTTTTTGTTACAAAAAAAATAGTATACTTCCCTGAAGACTTTTAATTAAAAGCTCCTTATGGTAAATGTGTTTCTAAATTATTATTATTATTGTTTACAAATTTCCCACACTTTATATCATTGTAATGTTGCAGCCTATCTCTATTCTCTCTTCTATTTCCTTCCTCCTTTTCCACCCATCCCTTTCTAACTTTTGTACATAATTGTTTAATGTATTGTTTTGTGTATTTGTACTGTTCAATGTACTGGCGCTCCCAACACAGGCTTCGCCTTCTGGATCTGCGCCCTTTCCTTTAATTTGTATGTATTTTGTTTATGCTATTTCTGTATATTATTGACATTTGATTTTCTATTTTGAATATTGTATTGATGTATACAGAAATGTGTCTGTTTGAAGGAAAAAATAAATGTTATTTTGAATTGAATTGAATTGAAATATTTCCATTGATAACGAGTTGATAGTTTTGTGCAAAATTATGGGAAAATATTATTTTATTATTGGATATGTATTGAGTAGGCCTAATTAAATTCTTGAAATATTATGAAACTCAATATCTGAGTTTATAAAATATTTCTTCTAAAATTGTACATCCAAATTTCGTTCAAAACATAGAATAGTTGAACAATGAATCGTACAGTATCATTGAGATGAATCGTACGAAGTGCAACAATGTGTAATGGCCATTTTGTTTAGCGATGTTTATTTTCCGCAGTTTTTTGAAAATTCATAACTTTCTTACTAATTATCCCATCTTCCTCAAACCTTTTTTTCAGTTCAATTGGAACACAATATAAAATCTTAAGTCGAACACCAATTCATAGATCCTTTGTAATACTATTTAAATCGGAGCCGGTTTGTTATTGTTGTGCCCGCACAGTTCAATATACGGGGTACAGATCTATTAGCCCATTACCCACTTTATATTACGAAAAAGTTTATATCGTAATGAATCTTTACTTGAATGTGAGCCTCGTTTAGGATTGTTCGAGGAATATCCGAAAAATAAAATACATAACATAAACCATTCACATTTTCAGTGGTTTGCAAAACTAAGAAAATAAGCTTTTCATTCGTTACTACTTTGAGAATATGCTGTATTGTAAACTAAATAAAGGGTGCATACAAAGGATCTGTTATGACGGCAAACCCTTCCAGTGTTTATTCCTGGTTCTACTCAGATCGAAATCAATTTTCATTTCAGAATTGACCTTTACGAGGTCATAATTGGTTACCTGTCTGCGGCGTTTTCAGTTCGAATTTGTATTTATCACCATTTGTCGATGGATATCTCTCTTCCATTACATTTTTCTACTAAAACAAACGCGGTGTTTTGTTCCATCTGTCATGAGAATGAGTTAGGAATGGGTGTGTGCTTTGACATCCTGATATTCAGGATTACATTTCATAAACAGCTATGTGTTTCGAAGAGCTACGTACGACTATACGAACGAACGACTGGTGTTGGTTTCCTGCGATCCAAAACCCCTGGCGCTGAATCGCCCCGGCAGTAACTGATACCAGTCGTTCGTAGAGGCGTGGGTAGATCAACAAAAAGCTTTCTAAAGCACGATCCTTGATCGTGTTGATGGCTGATTACCTTCCCAGATACAACTCGTTCTGGAGAAAGTTTGCTACCGTTCGAGTACCACTACCTCTTTTGATCCGTGTCTACCCTCTTCTCAGAAAGTGTTAAACAATGATTTAGGCAACCAGTTGTTTGTAAGCATTTTTAAAATTCTATTGATCTATTTTCACATCAACAGAACACGTCGAAGTATGGTATATTGGGTATAATGAACTTGACAATTATAATTGTACATGAAAAACCCCGAATATTGATTGGACGACGATCAGGAATTATCACAAATTTGCCCAACACTGCATGAACAACACATAAACCTACTCATCTAATTATATTTGTTAATATATTATGTCCAACTGGGTATTGTGCCCCTCTTATCAGAGTTACTGATTTTTGTTAAATATTGTACGTTCGGATTCGTAATGCTCGTCATGTTTGAAAACTGTTGCCATGTTACGAGAAAGAAAGAACGCGTAAGAAAGAACATTTACTAGCGTACTATATATAGGTTTATTCAAATCTAGATATACTTGATATGTGTTAGTTCCATGTCCATGTGTGAAAGGGCCATTCAGATCATTTCTCAAAGCTCATTATATAGATCTGCGTTCATTATCCACGTTTGATGGACAGACGCGGTATTTGATCCCACCGAAACACCCGTCTGCTCTCCGGAGCCAAATAGGTCACTCTTTCCTTCATTTACAGCCCCAAACGAGTGGGAAATGAGACTCTGCATTCTAGGCTTTCACGAGTTACAGATTGATCAGTTTCGGGTTTATTCCTTCTTCTTTTCTGTCTCTGAATTCCTATAAGGACTCGATAATCGGTGAGATTATCACATTTCAACGAGCTTTTTGAACGCACCTGAGGCGAGACGCGGTTTGGATGTTCCGTTGTGTGGAGATGGCTTATCTAAATCAACTTTAAAAATCTGGCAATTTGTAGCTTACTGTGTATCATTGGATAATCGCTCTCTGATAAACATTTCCTTCCAGATATTCAAAATGTAATAGTATTCACATCAAGCAAAAGCATTACTTCTAAGAGCATCAATGAGACTTTATAAAGAGACGTCGGAACCCTTACGGTATACGTCATATATATATACCAAACCTTTGATAAGAGTATAGGTACGGTAATTATATAGATATATTCCCCCAAATAACTTGCAACCCCAACATTTGCTGCCCCAAAGACGAAATAAAAGCTATATATTTTGCGAGCTGTACAATGAATGTAAACCTGTAACAGAGAACAAAATGCACTCCGAACATGAAGGAGATTATGAAGGATAAAAAAAAACCTTCAGGAAGGTGTTTCATCAAGATTTGTCGCAGAGACAATTAGTCAGCGCTGACAAATTCCTTGATTTTGATTGGATGAAAAGTACTATCGCTGACAGTTGCCATGGGAACTGTCGGAAATGACTCCTTGTTTCTGCGACAAATCTTGATGAAACACCCCCCAGGTTGGCTCTGGGCTTTCGGTTCTACCTCATTTGCCTATGACAGGTGTGGCACGTACGCCATCCACACAGTTTGGGGGAGGGGTTAAAGTTAGGAAGCGTCAATTTTCAAGTTAAAACGGTGTAAGTTTGACGATTTTGGCCCAAAACTTGAACTGAGAACCTTTTAATTTGTTTTATTTATTTATTTTTGTTTTGCTTGTCCGTTCCTTGTTTTAGGGGGTCAGGGGTGGGGCAATAGTTGCGGAGAGGGCGCCAGTGGAATACAACCCTTTTGTGCTTTGGAAGCTCCTCGGCGGGGGGGGGGGGGNTAATAATTGCCCCATTTCCTGCATCTTGTAAAGGCCCAATAGGAATGGAAAGTTGTTTATAACTTGACTCTATACTCTTTATTAATTTCAAAGTGATATTTTGTGTAAAATTAATCTTTATTCTAGTATGTCTCTCCTCGAAGAACTTTCACTTCTAAGACGAATGTTCGATATTTTTACGCGATCGAGTCCTTTTACATGACAGTGTTTAAATCTTTAGTTATTAAAATGTAAACTGTCTCTCCTTGAATGACTATTACTTGGTCAACTTTTAAAACGCATGTAAGTTATATTACACGGCTGTCAGTCATTTGAGCAGAATGGGTCCTTTTACATGACCATCTCCCTGTTTAATCAATATCAGTTTGTATTACAGCGCAATATGTAATTTCTTTCAGGGGTCGATTGCTCGAAATGGTCTTAGCTATCCTCTTCATGCTAAGGCGTCTAAAGTTCTTGCGCCACCCTCTTAAACATAGTCGTATATCTATGTTACGAGGGTGGCACAAGAAGTCAAGACGTCTTAGCAAGAAGAGGATAGCTAAGACAATTTAAAGCAATCGGCCCCAGATGGTTAATATTCATTCATATACATTCAGATCCTAATGCATCAGGTAGCTGACCGTGGAGTGGCTTATAATCAAATTTATTACAGCCTACATAAACTTGAAATAATTCATCTTATTTTACTTACAAAGAAAACCGGAGATATTAATTTGTAGGCCTTTCATCCTTCGAGTTTAATATCCAATGAATAATGCCTCATACGAAATTGATAGTTATTATTAAGTAAACCTGTGAGTTAATCTAAATCTCAAGTAAGTATGGAACTACGGATCCTTGATTGCCATGGAAACCGTAGCATAATTATTCATCGGAAGATTTGCTTACAGAGGTCTTGTTATCAACGGTAATTACATTTGTTCTCTACATAGATTATAAGAAGTAAATCTGCATAATACATGTACATGATTAGCTACAAATCATATAATTCTACATGTTTCTTGAAATAAAAACGAATTTCACTGAAATAAACTAGTAAAAACTTGCGAGTATAATAACTTTGGGTAAAACTGTGCCCAATCACGAGAGGTCAGCCATGAATTGCCAAACAAAGAAAGTTGACAATTTTCAGTTTCCTAACTTTTCTTTCCCTTCTTAATATCATTTTCGCATGAAATTTGAAAAGAATTTGAAAATTGAAAAGAAATTAGTTTGAAGAAATCAGATCGACCACTCAGATTTTCATCTAACGGCACTCTACTAGGCAATCGTTGTTAGAGGAGCTAATTGGGCAACGCTATAACCAAATTTAAAGCCCCGGTCACATAGGACTCCGGAAGCAACACGATTCACGCCGACTCTTTATTAATTCACAGTTAACTGCCTCAGAACAATGAGTCGGGGTGAATCATGTTGCTTCCGGTGTCCTATATAGGACTTATGTGACCGGGGCTTAACGGCACTCTACCAGGTAATCGTTGTTAGGGGAGCTAATTGGGCAACGCTATACCCAAAATCTACCCGATCGACAACTGTAACCGTGTATGGTTCTTGCACAAAGTCTATGTGAATTAAGGAATGAAGAAGTCAATGGGCTGAGTATTGAACTACCAGGGGTTGTTTGAACCTATAATCAAGTACACATATTTGACAACCTTTCTGCGGTGCATCTTCTATTCTGGATTTGGTGGAGAACTAGTTACACGATCGCAATGAATTTCAAATGACTGTATGCACAAATCATTTACCAGAACATTCCAAAGAGAGGATTTCCTTTCAAGAGTCAATCCGCCCCGATCTAACGCAATCATGCAAAAACCCATCACTAACAAGATATAGGCAAAGGCAAAACTCTCTCGAAAGATCAATGTTGGCGTTAATTAAGGGCTGGGTCTTGGCAAGAAAATCTTGCTTGGATTAAAAGCAGGAAAATCAGACGAACAAATCAAAATAGTTTTCAATAAATCGAACAATGAATATTAATGATTACGAAAGTTATGAATATTTCAATAATGTAACTGAATAATGATTTTTATGTAAAATGGCAAATTTTGGTCACGTGTCATGACGTATGTCATTATCATTTTCAAGAATCCGTTTAACCAATATATCTAGAAGGCTGAATGAATAAATGCAAATGCACCATACATTTATCAATTTATTTTTAGTAAACTATTTGCAATGAAGTGCATGACATATTCATAAGTGCTCAAAAGTTGCCAAGTTGCATGCAAATTCACTGGTGAGTGATAATAACAATAATAATAATGATAGTAATAATAGATGCAATTAATACACTCTGCCGATTGCTCAAGGCGATTTACATTGTTATTACCCTGAATATTCCTAACAGGTACCCATTCATCTTACCTGGGTTGAGTGCAGCACATCATTGAAATATTCATAAATCTCTAACTTATTGTCCAATTTGATTTAATCTTTTTCTTATTTGTTCGTGTCATATTGTTTTGCTTTAGAATAAAGCTAGATTATTCTAGCCCAGACCCATCCTTAACGGGGTGGTCTCCGATTTAGAGAGATTCTGGTTGAAAAAAGTTTTCACAAAAATGTTGACCTCACCCCCCCCCCCCCCCCTCCCTCTCTCTCTCTCTCTCTCCCTCTCTCAACGGAGACACCGCAAGCACGAGACTGGCTCCGGAATGTCCTTGAAACGACATCGGATGATGGACAGCATGACCATGCGGAACTCCGGCATGGTACTGGCGTAGATGAAAGGGTTGACACAGCTATTGAAGGTCAACATGAGCCCTGTCCAAGGTATCCCTGGATCGCTGGGAGGCACCATGACGCTCACACAGAACGGTAGCAGGCAGATGAAGAAAGCCAACACCACAATGGCCAGTCGCTTGGTCACAGTGACGTGGTACCGGTTCAGCAAAGGGTGTTGAAATTTGCTACTGGATATCTTGGAAGGCTTTCGGATAGGTGAACCGGGGGCAGCCGAATTTGTTTGATGGTGTATAGTCTTTGATACAGTTTCTTCTTTCGCTGCGGCCGACACATCTGCTTGATGACTTGTCTCGATGACAAATATTGAAACACTTTGTGAAGGTGTCACATATTTGGATGCTACAGTGCTTTCTTCTTTTGATGTCAGATCCGCCTGGCTCATTTCCATGTTGATATTGTCAATGCCCTGAGGCTGTGTGACTGTGGAATCAGGATCAATGGTCTCGATGTCGGACGTTGAAGAACTTATTGGTTGTGTTGTCGGATCACAAGCGACAGTACCTTGCTCTTCTGATGAAGACTCAGAGCCCTTCAAGTCTTGTGGCTTATTCACTGTCGCACAACCTATCTCGGTGTCACACATGGGCAGACTTTCTGTGGTCGTTAAATCGGACACCATACTGCTTGGGTCTTTCGTAGTATCATCCGAGTTGCTCAGTTCTAAATTTTTAATGCCTTTGCCACTTGGTTGTACCACTGCGGCCTTTTTGATCTGCTCCATCTTCTTGCTTTGCTTCGTGACAAATCTATAAATCCGTATATAGATCCCAACGAAGGCAATAAAGAAAGGTATGATGCAACCCACACCAGCTATAAGACTGTAATAGTCCGAGTTGGGGAGCGATGTATCTTGCGTACATGTCTTGTATTTCGAAGAGTACCCCAGTTGGCCCAGTCCCGCGAAATGAGGAACCAACACTATGAACGACGGGTAGAGCCATGCTGCAAGGACCATGAGACATATGTTTCGATTGGTGTACAGTCTCTGAAAACTTCCTCTTGGCTTGGTAAGAAGGTACCATCGGTTGTAGGCTATGAGGGTTAAGGTCGTTATACTGGCTCCCAGACAGATGAAGCCTACGGCTGAGTTAACAGCGCAGATCCACCCTGGCAGCGGCCAGCCTCCACGACTGACCACAGCGACCACATTGAATGGAATCGACATGCATGTGAAGAAGTCTGCGCACCCCAGGTTGACAACGAACCAGTTGGTCGACGAGCGCAGTTTCCTGGATGCAAACACGGCGATGATAACGAGTGAATTGCCGATTATCCCCACAGGAAAGACCATGCCGATGATGACGGCTAAAGCAATACGTTGATTGTAATCTTCAAATTCAAAACCTTTGTCACATTCACTCGAGTTTGTGAAGAGACCCACGGTGGTAGAGTTCTCCATTGTTTCTTCTCTCACAACTTTTCTTCCTGAAAAGACAACAATATTTCATGTCTATATTGTCTTACAGGTTAGGTGATTTTTTTTTAACAAATGTGGTATCTGATATGCTTTCTTGCAAAAGTATGTTTTTTAGGATGGAATAACAATCTTGTTTCATGCAAATCTTCTCGTGGTGTCCAATAAAATGGTTTAATATGTTGTTTAGATTAACTCAGTCGGTTTTACATCATAGTGAAAATGTTATACGCAGATTGCAACCGATGCCATGACGTTGAATCCCACC
>BQKZ01003347.1:32676-53905 GCA_036244855.1 Temnopleurus reevesii
CTTTTATATAGCGCTTATCAACTCTTTATGAAGAATTCTCTAAGCGCTCTACAATTGCAGCATTATTACCCTGGCTTTAGCCCGGCAGCCACTTCATTAGCGCACTTGGCGTTTCAAGGAATAAATATTCCTACCAGGTACCCATTCGCCTCACCTGGGTTGAGTGCAGCACAGTGTGGATGAATTTCTTGCTGAAGGAAATTAACGCCATGATGACTCGTAGAACTGGTTAGGATTTTATCATTATTATTATTAGTATTATTATTATTATTATTATTATTATTATTATTATTATTATTATTATTGTAATTACTATTATTATTATTATTATGATTATTATTATTATTATCATTATAATTATAACTATTATCATTATTATTATTTTTATAATAATTGATATTAGTACTATTATTATTATTATTAGTAGTAGTAGTTAGTAGTAGTAGTAGTAGTAGTAGTAGTATCACTATTATAATTATTTTATTTATTCGGCAAATTGAAATTTAAAAGACATATTCTATTATGAGGCTGCCAGCATACAAGAGGCAATCATCATCGTCACGTGGCATAAGTGGGGAAGAAATAAAGTAAGATCGTTAGAAAGATCAATGTCAGAATACCGATTTAGAAATATGACATAGATAAGTAGAATTTTAGATGAGAATGCTTTCAGAATACCGCCCCTGGTCATATAAATATATGGAAAGAAAATGAAAAATTTATAGGAAAATGATTACATTTCAAAGGGTCGCCATAAGAATCCTATAATTAAGCTAAAGCATTTCATTTCAATCCATTTTCCGAAATGATTCCCACAATGTAATTATGGTATTACACGTTAATATGCGTAAAGAGTTAAGGTTATCTATCATGAAAACCCATTTCTACATTCTCCAGTATTATGCTATCAAACTTAATATGATCACAAGATTTTCAATAATGCCTCGCGCATACTGAATACCGGTATGCCATTTCTGCCCACAACTTTATGCTATTTATGAGTTTCATAATCATGTTCTTTAAAAGAAGAGACAGTTACTTAAAAATAATTTGAAAGTTGACAGATGCAAGCCCAAGCCCCCAAAATGGGATTAATTAAATAATTCTTGGTATTCTCCAAATGAAATACGTAAACCCACGTGTCTACGTCAAATACAGGAGCCTGGGATGGTATTCTAAAAATTCTATTCTTATCTTTTACACAACTAATATTCTATCTCTGTCAGACTCAGACAACAGCAACTTTTGATTCACTAGACAAGCTTATATTGATATGAAGAATCATTTTCAAACTACTTTTGTTTCATTACAAAATAATTACAGTAAAAGCTGAAATTTTTGCTAGGGTTTCATTTTCACAAATTATGCGACCATGAATTCACTAAAATTTTCACTCAACAGATATGGGGCCCGGTTTGTAAATTTATTATTTAGGTCAATTATTTACATATAAATCATTATTTAGATCACATCTCCAATTATTTATAAATAATGTTTACATCTCAACCTTTGTACTTAAATAATGCATTATGTAATCTCAATTATTTATAAATAATGGTAACACCTCATTCATTATATACAAATAACAAATTGTGCGATTTCCATTATTTATAAATAATGATTTCACAAACTCATTATATATAAATAATGGAATTTACAATTTTCATTATTTAATAAATAATGATTCCACAAATTCATTATATATAAATAATGAAAGTTGCAATTTCCATTATTTAATGAATAATGATTCCACAAATTCATTATATATATAAATAATGAAAGTTGCAATATCCATTATTTAATGAATAATGATTTCACAAATTCATTATATATAAATAATGAAATTTGCAATTTTCATTATTTAATAAATAATGATTTCACAAAAGGTCCGAATTTATTCACATTGTGCTGCAATCAACACAGGTAAGGTGAATGGGTACGAGCAAGAATTTATTCCTTGAAATGCAAAAGTGCCTTTTTAGCAGCCATGCTATGGCCGGTTAATAATATTAGATAATTTGTCTCGCGCCTCTAAATACGTGACTAGAGAGATGGCGTGTTTAAATGCTATTAATTATTATCATCATTATCAGCTTGAAAGTATTGGAATCATCTCACCTGCAATACAAAATCTTTATAAAATGCAAAGTTCAAGACGACCTTAAAAACACATCTCTTTTTCAAAACTTAACAACATCTCAATGTTCCACTGAGAAGCTTAGAAATATCACTTTAATGATTTGGCTGAAATTGGTAGCTTTACATAAATCAGATGAGTTCGAAAGGTATCATTAGAGAAAAAAAAATAGCATGAACATCCACAAACCTATTATCATGTAAAGGGTTCAACACATCTCGTTCAACTAAAGCCCACCACATACCTTATGATTGGCTTACGATCTGATTAGGGAAACAAATTGTAACAACATTCAATATACTCCCATTACCTCATGACTAAAAGTCTATTTGGTTCTTCCCAATGGGATGGCTGGTATAGCGCTATTTTCTTGATTTTACTACTGTAAAAATGGTTCTTTCGCGTCCAGAAACTTTCGCGGTTTCCATCGATGCTGACTTTTTCGCGCGTGTTCATATTCGCAGTCGGAAAACTTTGAGAATTCAGTCGGCAAAAACTGGGTTTTTCACATGAACATCCAGTTATAATCTAATTATTTTTTGCACTTGTTACATACAAATGAAAAAATAAATGCAGGCTTACCTTAAATCCCGTCTGTGTGTGTATGTTGGCCATTAATTTACGCAATACGCAAAATCTTTTTGTGTGCGCGATAGCATTGTAACAAGCGATGAGTTTCGGACATTTCCTTGCGTGTTTTTCCAAACATTTTCGCGCGAGGTTAATTTCGGGATTCAACATCAAAACGCGAAAAGCGCGAAAATAAAACCACCGCGAAAGAAACCATTTTTACAGAATTAATCTGAGCATTCAGAGCCTACATCAAATATTTAATTACACTTTTTGCAGAAAGCAGATCATAAGATGTGGAGTGGGCATTATGTACAAAGGTCAATGTAGAGGAGTGTCTTCCTTTGTCCAGAGAGATATGTGAAATAATATTTTATAAATACCAATCAGTTAGGAAAAGGACAATAAATAACAGATCAAGGTGGTAGGACATTACAAGAATATTGGTTCATTAGATTAAAACAAATAAGAAGATGAGTTTCAAAAATTAAAAAAGCAGGAGTATAAGGTTAAAATACAGGAGAGTGTGCATCCATTCATTATGATCACGGAATTGTTTTAGGTGGAGGCACGAGGGACCTGTTATATCAAGAAGGGCGCTACAAACCCACATGCCCGATTGCCCGGGGCAACAAAATTAATCCATTGGCAAGTAAATGAAATTGTCACTTGCCCAAATGGGCAAGTAATGGTTTTGAAATCAAAGAGAATAAATTACTGACTGTCAGTGAATTTGTTGTGAGAATCTATTTGCAAGATCTGCTTTTGTTCGCTTTTATGTCTTGGGCAACATAAAATGATGATCGGGCAAGTGATTTGGAAAACCACTTGCCCGTTGGGCAAGTTGTCAAAAAAATTCATGTAGCACCCTGTAAATGTCACAAAACAATAGAAAACAAAGAGCTGGTGACCTAAAAATCACACTTTTATAGCAAGAGCTTCTTATATCCATATGTTCAGGGATGGACTGTACAACATNAGTTCAAGACGACCTTAAAAACACATCTCTTTTTCAAGTCTCTACAACATCTCAATGTTCCACTGAGAAGCTTAGAAATATCACTTTAATGATTTGGCTGATATTGGTAGCTTTACATAAATCAGATGAGTTCGAAAGGTATCATCAGAGAAAAAAATAACATGCACTTACGCAAAATTTTCATCATGCAATGGGTTCAACGCATATCGTTCATCTTAAGCCCACCACATACCTTATGATCGGCTTGGGAAACAAATCGTAACAACATTCAATATGTTCCCATTACCTCATGACTAGGAGCCGATCTAGTTCTTTCCAATGGGAAGGCTGGTATAGTGCTATTTTCTTGATTTTAATATTAATCTAAGTATTCATAACCTATATCAAATATCATATATATCAAATATTTTCTTTGTGTTCAAAAGCTTCTAAGAGATACACTAAGGGGGTGTTGCTCAAAATCAACTGCAAATCAACTGCAACTTTGGAAATTGTAACGCGTACTTTCATTCGCGCGTAGTGTGCGCATTTAACAAGACGCGCATGAAACAATAAATTTGATTGGCGCGTACCGATCAACTGCAACTTACGATCAATTGCAACCTTTGAGCAACACCCCCTAAGAGTTACACTTCTTGCAGAAAGCAGATCATAAGATGTGGAGTGGGCATTATGTACACAAGTCAATATAGAGGAGTGTCTTCCTTTGTCCAGAGAGAGATGTGAAATAATACTTTATAAATACCAATCAATTAGGAAAAGGACAATACAGATAAGGACCAAAGAGGTAGGACATTTCAAGAATTTAGGTTCATTAGATTAAAACAAATGAGAAGATTCAGATGAGTATCAAAAATGAAAATGCAGGTGCATAAGGTTAAAATACTCGTGTGCATCCATTCATTATGATAGTTACAGTACACATAATTGATTTAACCCTCTCATTACCGGCTACTTTTCGAGAAAATCACAACTTTCATTTTCAATCCAATTTGTCAGAAATGGAACTCAGACAATACCCTTACTGTTTTTATTCATTGGAAAGCTGCAATCTCTAGGATTACACACGCGTAATTATGGGCGAATCACTTTTGCGTATGAAAAATAGACCCCTAGGCAACCCATAGCAGTTCAGCTATTATGGATTAATGTTAATAAATGTGAACGAGTGATTATTTAATTATGGATATTAGTTAATGAATATATGACCTTTCTTTATCAAAAGGGGGACCCAAAATTTTTTCGATTTCTGGAACTACTTGACACCTCTAAAGATAGATTCAATTTACCTCATTAGGGGTATGGAGTTCATTGATGCACGACATGTTGCGATGTGAGGGGAAATTGCTAAAAAATGAGCTGGTCAAGAGGTAGTTTTGAATGCAGAATGAGAAAGTCCACAAAATTTCCTTTCCATTGCTACCAAGCACTTGTCGACCTAATCTACAGCCGATTTTATATGAATTTTTTTTAAAGGCCAAATAACACACGAGTCTATGGAGAAATAATTACGCGTGTGTACCCTGTACTAGCTTTCCAATGGTACATAACTCAACACTAGAGAGCAGTATATAGTGAAACAAGATCAGATTCATTCTTCCTTGCAAACAGTGTTCAATGGCACCAAAATGCGACTTAGGGACTGAGAGGGTTAAGTGGGGACACGAGGGGCCTGTTATATCAAAGTCACAATACAATAGAAAACAAAGAGCTGGTGATCTAAAAATCACACTTTTATAACAAGAGCTTCTTATATCCATATGTTATAACAGGGATGGACTGTATAACATGTCATACTGAGCATGTGTAAATCCTAAAAGAATGTTTGAATTTTGACATACCTGTAAGAGTTTGAACTTTCTACGTAAAGCCATCTGCTCATGAATACTGATTGCATGGTGACGCCTCAACTCCCTCAATTCTAGCTCCCGTTCTGAAAAGAAGAAAAGAGAGAAATATAGTGATAATTATATTATTTTGGATTTATATAGTGCCTTATCATATCTACGACTGCTAAAAGCACTTCAGACATAATTATCCGGTCACTGGATGGCAATTCAAGTCTAGCATCAATGCAGACATATAGGTGCATCAGATGTGTTGCTGTCGCCCACCGGTCCCAAATCAAACCTGGGTAGGGTGCAGCTTCATGGATGAATATCTTGCTAAAGGAAATTAAGGCCATTGGTGGGATTTGAACCGTGACTCTCTGGTTGAAACGCAAGAGTCATAACCACTACACCACAACGCCTCCACAAATAATGGATGAACTACCACTTTTCTACAAAGTCTCGTCTTATACCTTGAGAACAAGCTCCAAATGTTTTCTTTACCTTTTTAATGCTAATATTCCTTTTCAAAGAAAAGTTGATCTCACATCTTTGGAACCCTTTATCATGCCAGTTCCCTTTATCATTTTGACCACTGACTCTGGAATCTCTCAAAATTTACAGTGCACATAGTCAAAGTTAATACCTCTCCTATAGCTAGAAAAATCAAAACACATTTGATGCTGATTACAGCATCTGTGACCATCCCCCTAAAAAAAAATAAAAAAATTTACAAGTTCACACAAAAGATTTTAACCCCTGGGCCCCAAAATCTAATAGGTTCACCAATACATACAAAAACTGACTTGAGCAAGATATTTGATTCAGGCATTGTAGCATGCGCCTGTAATCAAGCTGTTTGGGACAGTCATAAATTTACCTGTGTTGGTCACGGGTTCGATCCCAGCCTATCGCCCCTTCTCTCTCTCTCTCTCTCTCTCTCTCTCTCTCTCTCTCTTGTATGGTAAAAAAATCCTTACTTATTTCAAGTAATTCTTTTCTTTGGTCTTGTGATTTAAATTTTTGACCCACTTACTGTCAACCTAAATTCTAAGCATTCCTGCCTAGTAGATGAACACAAACTTGAATCAAACTTGTGCTCAAAATGTTTGACAGTTCTGATGTAATCAAGGAAACAAGATGCTTTGAACATGCTTATGTTTTTAGAAATTTCAAGGCATTGTGATCTTTGACCTTTGACATCATTATCTTTGGATCCCAATCTAAAGAGTTCATCCTTTCATGCTGTATCCAAATTTGTAGCTATTACTCAATAGTTCAAAGGTAACAATGGCAAAGAGAGTTTTTATGACTTTTCTCAATGCTTCATGTCCTCTCCATTTCCTTTGACCTTCAACCTCTCTGGGCCCAAATTTAAAAAGTTCATCCTCACACGCTCAAACATATATGTACTTGATGCAAGTTTGGAGAGAATCAGTTCAGAAATTCTGAAGATATGGGACCAATATGATTCAAACGACTATACACACGCATGTACACCCACACGAGGCAATAATCAGAAAACATAATGCTTGCCCAGGTCGATAAATTAAAAATATGTGGGGGAAATCTCTCAATCTATTCAATTTAACCAAACCACACAAAGGATTACAAACTTTGATCACAGCTGATTTAAAGAAGGCTGTGTGTATTGAATATGCATTGGATTATACATCTTTCTTGATAACCTGTCAATTAGGATTAGAATTCAGGAATCTTTCTGGAGAGTTCGCAACATAGTAGTTGGCTAATTTATATTGTAATCTTTCTGGTTCATTTGATCAGCGGGTTTTAACTTTCCAAGAGTCTAATATAATTAGGATTTACTCACTGTGGAACTATTTATTGATATTTTTATCATGTTTAAAAATAAGAAAAAGTGCAGTAGAATTTAATGGGTGTCTGAAGCGCGCCAAGTTATTTTCTTGTGGATAAAATATACATAATAATAATAATAATAATTTATGCTTATATAGCGCATGATAAAAGGGTCTCTATACCCCCTTTACGATCCATGAAGTTAAAACTTGTTTAGTTTTAAAATACTAAAAGTAAAAATGAACATTTGTCATGATGAATATAAAAATATCTTGGATGAAGACTAGCTCAAAAGTAAAACAAATGGGACAGGTTAACAAAATAACGAGCATGTATTAAAAAAGGGCTTCAGTTGGATTTTAATGCATTGCATTGGTTGTGAACACACTCTTTACTTGCTGCTAACTCTTCCATATCCTGATGTAAAGTTATTTTGGGTTCATTTAAAGTACATAATTACCTCCCTTTTCATGATATTTCAATGAAATGAAAATGTCTCTAGCTTTTGATGAGCTACAGAAATGCAATTATGAATCTCATCAGGAATTTGGAATTTCAAGAAGGTACTAATTATTATCTCTATTTCCTTCATTCCTACTTGATACCCTATGGAATCAGAAGTGAGCAAGATAAGATGATCAAATAATCTGCTGAGTCAGAGTGAACTAAGCTAATCTATAAAAACAACAATTTAAATACATAAATTTAGTAAAGAAGGAGTAGAAAAAATTACAAGAATATGAAAAAAGATAAGAAAATGATGTAATACATAAATATAAATAATTCACTATTAATCAAAACATTTTGCACAAAGAGAGCAACATTTCATATGCATTTTAATATTTCTGTTCATTTGTTAATGTATCATTCACAGAAAATTGGCATGTTATTGGAAACAAATACTAAGAACTAATTGAATTTCATGGCAAAGTAAAATACTATAAAAACTTTTAGAAAATATTAGGTAGAAAGGGCAGAAATTGACTCAATAAGAACAAATAATTTTGTTTTTTAATCCTTAATTTTCACTAACAAAAAAAAAAAACTTTCTATACAGTAGCTCTGCAAAAGAAAAAAAGAGGATCAGTAGAATGTTTCAAAGATGTAGGAGTAGTATAATTTTACGGGCCAAACAGGGACATCAGGGTACATCGGAAAGAAACTTAGGGGGTGTTGCTCAAAACTTATGATCTATTCAAAATCACCTGCAAATCAGTTGAAATTTGAAAGGCACACCCACGGTCTATGCTTTGAACAATGATTTTGATTGACACATGTTGATTAACTACAACTTGCAATGGATTGCAACTTTCTCGCAACATTCTTAAAGATCCTTAAAGAATCATTTCCTATGAGGTGGATCACTCTTTCAACCACCCATTGGGATGGATCTTTCAATCAGTGGGAAAATAAATGGAAAAATGAACACAAACTGAGCATATATCTAAGCCAGGGTCACTAAACAAATATTTTATTCCTGTTAACTCTATTTTATGGTTAGTCTTTAGACTATTGGAAATATCATCTCTTTGGAGCAAGAAAGAAATTGACTCATTTAATTAATTTAATGCCGATAAAATATTTTGACATATAATAGATGCCCTTAAGCTGTGTGGATCAGGTAACGCTTACTAAACCATAAGGACTTTGACACAATATTTATGATAAGTGCCCTTCTAGCCCCAAATCTACTGGCTTTATATCCTTCTGGCTCAGAAAATAAACAGCAAGTGACCCTTCTTTCATTTTATGAATATACAGTTCGATATACACTACACAAAAATTTAGGGATCACTATTCAATGCACACAATACTTTAAATGAGGTTATATTTTTTCTAAAAGTTCCCCAAATGCAATTGTCTTGCATGTTATGAAACACGCTGTAATCATTTTTACATATGAAGGATTTCAGTTATTGCATAATGCCCTGATTAAACATCCTGAAAAGTGAGCCTATAGTAAAGTGACACAATTACCAAGTGATCTCTAACTTTTTTTTGATTGGTGTATATAATATAAAATGATAAGAATGAGACAAGAAGCTNAAAAAAAAAACTTTCTATACAGTAGCTCTGCAAAAGACAAAGAGGATCTGTAGAATCTTACAAAGATGTACATGTAGTATAATTTAACTGGCCACACAAGGGACATCAGAGTACATCGAAAAGGAACTTAGGGGGTGTTGCTCAAAACTTATAATCTATTGAAAATCGCCTGCAAATCAGTTGGCACACCCACTGTCTATGCTTTGAACAATGATTTTGATTGATACATGCGGATTAACTACAACTTGCAATGGATTGCAAGTTTCTGGCAACAGCCCCTCAGATTCTAAAAGAAACATTAAGTACGAGGTGCATCAGTCTTTCAAACATATTCTGGGGTCAATCTTTCAATCAGTGGGGAAACAAACAAAAAAGAACTAGATGAATCCTCGACCGTGCACGGTCGAAATTTATGCCTCCGCCATCATGCAATCAGAAAGATATGTACGGCTTGTTTGTTCCATGCCATCAGAAATCAAAAACATTTTTCAAATTTTGGGCACTGCGACCTCTGACCCTGTGAACCCAAAATCTCATCAGTTCTTCCTCACATACTTATACATAATTGAGCTACGCACTATGTTCGAAAGAAATTGGTTCAATTTTTCTGTTATAAGTTATACAATAATGAGCTTAATCAGGTTTTTCTGCCCGGTGACCTTTGATCTTTGACCCACTGAACCCAAAATCTAGTCAGTTCATCCTCACATGCTTATACATACTTGAACCAAGTTTGGTCAAAATTGTACAGCAGTTCTGAACTTATTGCAGTAACAAGTTTTTTGGGGTGATTTTTTACAAGTTTTTTGGCCCTTTGACCTTTGACCCATTGAACCCAAAATTTAATCGGTTCATCCTAACATGCTTATACATTCTTGAGCCAAGTTTGGTCAAAATCCGTCAAGCGGTTCTGAACTTATGGTGGTAACAAAGTCCGGACGGACAACCCGAAAACATTATGGCTCCGGCACCACCTTACGGTGGCGGAGGCAGAAAAAAACAAATACAAAATGAGCATATATCTAAACCAGGGTCACTAAACAAATGTTTTAATCCTGTTAACTTTATTTTATGGTTAGTGTTTTGACTATTGGAAATATCATCTCTTTGTAGTCAGAAGGGAATTTCATTAATTAAATGGCACAACAGGATTTTGACCTGTAAGAGAAGTTCCCTCAAAGTGTGTGGAATCAGTTAAAGCTTACTGAGCCTGAAGGGATTCAACATAATTTGTAGGACAGCGCTCTTAAAATAAACAGACTTAAAAGTAAACCTCCTTTGGTTTTCTGAATATATAGTTAGATATACATGACACAAAAACGTTAGAGTACACTATTCAATGTGCACACAAGACTTAAATTGAGGTTTAATTTTTCTTAAAGTACCTCAAATGATACTGTCTTGCATGTTACCAAACACACTGTAATCAATTTCACACATGAAGGATTTCAGTTATTGCATAATGTCCTGATTAAACATCCTGAAAAGTGAGCCCATAGTAAAGTAACACAATTACCAAGTGATCTCTAACTTTTTTTTGATTGGTGTATATATAATATAAAATGATAAGAATGAGACAAGAAGCGAATATTATTACTCCATAACCCAAGAAATTTAATTTCCAACCTTCAGGCTCCAAACAGATGCTTTGAGAAATAATTCAACAGCATTGTCTGTCATGAAAGGAAGGGAATGAATGACGTACCAAAATGCAAGTCCATGAAGGTTGATCTAAAGCCCTCAGTGTGCGGCATGCCGTCTTTGAAGCATTCGCAAGATCGACAATCTTCTGAGGTGGAAGCAACCATCTGGGATTCTATTCTGCCTTCTTCAAGCTCCTTCAAGCCTAGGGTCTCCGCATCCATCTCACCTAAAAAAGGGGGTGGGGGAAAAAAAAAATCATATTTAGCAGGTGAGGTAGTGGCCAAGAGGCGCTGGGGACAGTAGTGTTCCTTCAAATCCTGTTTGTTTCGCGCTAGGAAGTATATTTATTTGGTAAGCAAGTCTTACCAAAGGTAAGGTTTTTCTTTAATCTGAATCTGCTGGTACTATTGAATTGAAATATTTTAAATTCTATCTGGACCAAATTTATGCTTCTAAAGAACCACAGTATTATGCATATTCACCTCATAAAAAGATACAAAATCTAACATTTTTCAGCAACTCTCTCAGATTGATTTTCTACTGTAGAGTTATTACAGAAAATAATCAAATTATTCAATCTCTCAGAGTTATATGTAATACAGTCATGGTGTAGTGGATCTCTCTTCCTGTCCACAGAGGGCACAGGTTCAATCCCACCAATACTACACTTGACCCAGATGTGATTGGAGACCTGGTTGGAAGTTGCCATATTGTGGTCAAGAAAGCTCCACATGCACCATAAAGTTAATTACTAGAATACTCATAGGAGTATAAAATAAGAATACATAGTTTGCATGCATGCCCCAATCCAATAAATTGGCATAATGATAATAATAATTCTTTCATTGCAGGGCTTGCTCTGAAAACAGTAGGTCAGGATTGAGGTGATTATCCCTGATGAATAAGACAAAATTATTGTCATTATACAGAATGATTATTTGATGTACCTGTACTTACATATCTTTGAAGCTAGATTGTTCATGTGCTGCTTTCCTAACACATGCTCCTTCATGTTATGGGCATTAGTGAAGTACAGGTCACACACCTTGCATTGTAGATAATTGCAACCCTGAAAAATAAAAAAAGAATAAAAATATATATATATAATAAGTGATCCCACAAGTTTTGGTCATGCATGAACTTCACTTCCAGCAGACATGTGCATCATAATATGTGCTAAATAAACTTAACAATTGCAGAGTCATAACAATTGCAAATAATGTTGCTATTCAAACATGTTTTAACTCAAGAGTAGACATTGAGTTAAAAGCATTATCTAACATTGTTTTCCTTTTGAACAATTATAACTCTCATCCGAATAGTAGATGGTTTATAGAAATTATGCTATAAAAATATTAGGCTGCCATATCAATGCTTATAGTGGTTTCAAAAGAGCTAGAATGCAAAATCCTATCTCCAAATTCTTTTAACAATTTGAAATTTTTCAATTGCACAATAACAATGTTATACATTTTTTTTTAAAGCTGATATCTACATACTTCTAATTGCCACATAACATTTTCCTGAATAAGTTACAGCAAAGTGCTTCAAATGTATAGAACAAAACAATTGGCAATGATAGCATACTCACCAGTACATCATTCTTGTTAGATATCTGTTCCGATTCTTCACTTCCTGAGGTATAAAAATAGAAATCAAAGGAAATACTTAACAAATACAACTAAACAAAGCAAGGTCTAAAAATTTAGGGACAAGAGGCCAGCAGTATTCGCCACTCTTTTCATGGGTAATTAATTACCACTTGCAAACAATGAGCCAACAGCACATTACATCGGACATTGCGAGCCGTGCTTTCCACCAGGCAGCGGTTGAATTCCTGGTACTGCTTGATCTCCCTACAATATATTTCTTTGTTCATCAACAACCCAAGAGTTAATGCTCTGTTACCCAAGAAAATCACTACAATACTCCGAAAAGGAAAAGAAGATTGCAAAATTACCCCTGACCTTACCTGAAAAAACCTGGTGTGTTCTCCATCTGTTTCTTGAGTAGCGCCTGGCAGCTGTCGGACTCCTGGCACTCCTTGATCACCCACAAATACATTTC
This sequence comes from Temnopleurus reevesii, assembly GCA_036244855.1. Classification (NCBI taxonomy): domain Eukaryota; kingdom Metazoa; phylum Echinodermata; class Echinoidea; order Temnopleuroida; family Temnopleuridae; genus Temnopleurus; species Temnopleurus reevesii. Next base: position 45,767 of record BQKZ01003347.1, read on the forward strand.
TTTGTAAACATACAACACAACTCTAATAAAAAAAAAAGCTACAATAACAAAGACAATCACTGACGTACTCTGAGAGGGAAAATGAGACTACAAAATTCCCCCTGACATTACCTGGTGTGTTCTCCATCTGTTTCTTGAGTAGCGCCTGGCAGCTGTCAGACTCTTGATACTCTTTGATCTCCCTCAAGTATCTCTCCTTCTCCATCTTCTCCATGTCTGTATACTTCTTCTTGACATCCGCTGCAAGGTTGCTCCACATCTTGCCCAGGTTTGAGGCCACCTTGGGACCAGTCACCTCTGGGTGGCTCTCTCGGAAACCCACTCGCTGATCTTTCAAGAACATGGCATACCTGTAGAGTACGAGTATGAAAAAAAAACTATTAAAAAGTTCCAATACTCTGTATGTCGTTGGTGTGGGGACTTNGATAAGGTGACATGGCCGATTCCACTTGATGTCGTTGTTGTAGCAAGTGCCGAGTTGGTTGCGATGGGCTGATGAGCATTCGAAAATGGAGGTACATGTACCAATCTGGGATTTAACAGAATGAAGAACAAAACATGAAAACAAGTTAAAATTCATGTAATACATACTGTGTAATAATAATAATAGATGCAATTTATCCACTTCGCACAGTGCTCAAGGCACTTTGCACTATTATTACACTGGCTTTAGCCCAGCGTACACCAGCGCACATGGCATTTCAAGGAATAAATATTCTTACCAGGTACCCATTCACCTCACCTAGGTTGAGTGCAGCACAATGTGGATGAATTTCTTGCTGACGGAAATTAACGAACCGCGGCCCTCTAGTTAAAGGCGAGAGCCAGGTCCACTTCACTACGGCGCACCTCTGTAGTTCCCAGGACTGAAGAAATTACTTCAGAGAAGGTGAATATTGGCTAAAATAATAAAGTCTGTGGTCATTCTCTGACCAGTGTCTACTTTTGTCTTCTTATTCTTGTTTAAAAGTAATTTGGTTTTTAAATAGAGGGTAATTTCATTGCTTTCTGTTCTGTTTGTAATGACCAACATTTATGCCATCGTACATTGCATGATACTATGCAAGTGTCACAATCGTGATTTTGCGATTTTGCAAAATTCAACTGTTAATGTGTTTTATTAAAGCCAAAATTTAGATGGCTGGAGATGACAAGGAGTTAACCTTTGACTGAGATAAGACCAGGCCTCGAATTAGGAATTTTTAGGGTCAAGGCCACTTTGAAAAAGGGCACCTGTAAAAAAAGGGCACATGGCCTTAGATTTTTTATTTTTCAAAGGGCACCAAGGCCACTGAAAAAGGCTTCAAGGCCGCATGCCTCGAAAGTCACCAGTTTTAGGGGCAGGCAATTTTTTTATTTTGGGGGTATTTTTCTGCATAATCTCTCAATTTTTTTTTCAGGGCATCAAGGCAAGTTAGAGGTGTATCAAGGCAAAACCAAAAAATATTAATAGACTTTGTTATTTATGCATAATTTATTATATTATTAATTATGAAATTGTGATAATTTATGTAGATTATTAATATTTGATTAGCACACGTACAGCATATGCAACCCTTATAGCATATACACACACACACGCACACACATACAAACACATAACATACTGACAAACATCCTAGCTCCCCTAATTAAAAACAAAACAAAACATGGAAATAAAGCTTCGACTAGAATGAAATAAATGGTAGATGAAGTGAGCAACTGCAATCAATTTTACACCAGGAAAACAATTAATACATCACACACACCCAATCCCTATATAAAGAATGATAATTCAATAAAGAAATTTTAAAAAAAATGAAAATTAATCATACTATTAGTCATCTATGTTTGTGGAAAACATCTTTGAATGTCACATTATTTTTCATTAGTTCATGAAACTATTTTACAAAGTATTTCTATGTATGATACTTCAATAAAGATTATATTTTAACCAGACTTAGATGTGTGAATGGTGATTTACTTTTCATGGAGAAACGCCCTCTAACACCCTCCCCCCCCCCACCCGTCCCCAACCTCTCCCCTCCCCAACCTCTCCCTTCCCTCGACCTTCCCCCAACCCTACCATGAATTTAACAAACCGTACCCCCGGGCATGTGCTGCCGTGGCTAAACGGTGCGTTTATTTATTTTATTTATTTATTCAAATATTTTCGGGAATTAATATTGTTTTCTTGATTGTGGAAGAATGCCGTATGAAAAATATTATTCATGAACATAGCGTGTCCCGTCACCAAAGCGGGCTGACCACCGTGCCCACCAACTTGCTAGTGTGCTGCTAACAAGCTAAAAATTCAGGAATTACAACTATATCTAGGTGCCCAATATTATTATTATAATAGCATATTAATTCTCACGGGGCATTTGAAAGTAGGGATAAAATCTCGTTTTCATTGCGAAGTCCGTGACAAGTACAATATGAAACATCAATCACAAACACTGATTTCAATGTGTGGGGCAATGATATATCATGATATATCAATAGCAGACATCATCAGAGGTGGACTGCCCGATTCAGACAGCGGGGGTGTAATATTTTCAAAGCTTCAAAACAGGCACAGAAAATTATGTTTAGCGATATATTATGAAACAGAAAATAGTTTTACAAGCTTATTATTCATTTAAAAGTTTTCTTTCGCGATAGAGAAATAGAACGGTGTATCCAAATATTAAAAGTTCGCTTATCGTCCCTCACGAGTCCAATCCGAGTGGAGGCGTCCCGTTTCCCAGGCCAGTGGTAGTGCCCCTTCTATCGCACGCTGCATTTCTGCCCAATCCTGAGGCCTCGATATTGCCCCCGAAATGCTAGGAAAACAGTTGCCCATAATCGAATGTGACCAAAACAAATCGTAAGTTAGAATATGAAATATTTGCACTTATTATTTAGCACTCCGGCTAATTGGCAGATAACAATCGAAAATTCGTTGAAAATAGACGATCACAAAAAAGGCCATTTGAATTGGGAATGAACTCATTCGTATTCCGAGTGTCATTCGAGATTATTTTACAAAGAATATAACAAGAAACGGACTTCAGATTTTGAGTCGAAGTTGGAATCGTAAGTTGGTAAATTTTAGACAGACGCACTTTTTTCGGGGCAAGCTGAGTGTGAGCCGAGCGCAAGCGATGTGCGTGCTTATGAATTGGGGAACCACACACTCGCTGTTTGACTACGTATGGCACCGAGAATGTGTGAGCGAATGAGAGTGCATATCATGCGGGCGCGCCCGGGGAAAGTCAACAAATTCTCGCTTTCGACTGAGCGGCGCGGACACATAAATGCCACTGCACTGGGAAAGGCCGCTAGTCGCAGAGTCGTAGAGTTGATTAGTGAAGTTTGGAGTAAGGGGAAAGCCGAAAAGGCGTGGTAAAAGAAACTAAAATCATCATTTGGGGAGAAAGGGCACCACGGCCAAATAGCGAAGGGCTTCATTTGGGGAGATGGGGCACCACGGCCAGATAGAAAAAGGGCATTTTTGGATGGCCGTAAGTATGTGCTTCAATTGGAGGGGCATCACGGCCATGAAGAGGAGCGCCGACGGTGGCCGTCGGCTAATTCAAGGCCTGCAAGACCTTTTTCTAGTTGAACTTCTTGAAATTTAGTTTGAATTGAGTACTTGAATTCCCCATGCATTTCTGTGTCTTAATTGCAAAGTGACTAAATCAAAGTGACTTAGAAGTTGCTGTTCAAAATCAACTGCAAATCAACTGCAACTTTGAAAATTGTAACATGCATTTTCGTTTGTGCACATTATGCACATTTAACGAGATGCACATGAAACAATGAATGATTTTGATTGGCATGTCCCGATCAACTGTAACTTGCGATCAATTGTAACTTTTGAACAACACCTCCTAAATCAAATCCTCAAACAGGTATAAGTGGCTTAATTATAGTTTAGGTCCCCAGCACATAAACGTGCCAGCAGTGGGGACCTCAATTTAACTCAAAGGCTCAATCAATCCACCGGCATAGTCATCGTAGACTTGTGAAGTTGTGTGTATGGTGCTGTCACATTAATTCGCCCATCATATTAATTCGTACATCATATGAATTTCTACATAATCAATGAAATATTACAAATCTGACATCACCATCGTGAAGAGGGTTGTTTATTTGCCTAAACTGGAAATTCTCTTGGCAAAAGGACCAAAAACAATGAAAATATTGCCAAAAGATCGGCAGAATTGCTTGCATTTGCAGAAAAACACTGGTCTTGTGACACTGATCTGAATCCTTCCAATTTTCAAACAATTACCATCAAATTTGTAAGTTAGCAGTCATACCATTTGATTCCTTGATATTTTGTGGTCAAACAAGTGAAAATTTTTCATCTTAGATGGAAGAATTAATATGACACAGATTGTTGACAAATTTCGCCATTTTCCAGCGTGGAGCGATGCGATCGCTTCCTCAATCGAATTTTAATATTGCGATATCTCCGTGATTCTTTTGTGAATTAATTTTATTTTTAGAAATATTTGAAGCCTGAAATATCTAGTTTCATTTCATGCCAAGATTTTTAAAAATAATTTTGTATTTCCAGAGATATATTTTGCAAAGTACCATGGCATGATCTAAAATTGCTCTAGAATAAGTAGAAAAACTGTCTATACGAATTAATGTGACCCCATCATATACTGTAAAGTCTAAAGAAATGCGTGCACTCTCTGCAAGGGGGGACCTAAAGACTAGAGTACGATATCGCCGTATAAGTAAAGGGAATTCTCACTAGCACTGAAATTCGGACTTCCAACTTCTTTAGTTCAAGCGGAACGCCCGGCCGGCCCAGACCCATAGGATAAACCAGCGTACGACGAAGAATTTCCCCCGGGCCGCTTCGGGCTTTCTTGGGCTAACCTACCCGCTCGTGTCAATAACTCCATCCGGAACAGAAACTGTCACATTTCCCATTAAAGACGTCGTGCCAGAATTCACAAATTTGTCAACATGGTGTTCTGCATCTGTGGTAAAAGAATCTAAAGAAAATTGGTGTTCAACAACGCCAGTTAAATCATGACTTTCCATTTTGTACAGATTTTTCGAAACTTCGTAAATTCCCAAACTGGTTAAGACTACATTGGCGCGTATTGCACCTCATTGCCTATGCGAGCACGTACGTTAAATTCGCTCAATCTTCCGAGTTGTGAGTTCAAGGCGTGTAAACGGAGCGGATATATGGATGACGCTGAGATTTTCTTGCGCAGCGCATCTAAAAGGGTTATATTTGCGCCAATATAATTTGGAAAAAATTGCTCCTGCAGGTAAAGGTAATGTTAAATTGTATTTTAGAAACGTCTTCCGTGTGTTCAATCAATAGTTGTTCCCCAAAACACTTTATGTTGGTTTATCTTAATAATATGTCAAATTTGTTGTAAATTTATCATATTCTACAATCTATTCTTTGTTCATTAGCTGTTGACAAAATTTAGGAGTGTCCCACATATTCATATTTGCGTAGTCAGGTAAATGATAGTCAAGTACAATGACATTTTAGATCAGCAATTTGTACCCGCCAAAGGAATGAGCATCCCTTCAGTTTTATACTGCTTTATTGACATTCATTTTATAAATATAGCTTTCTTAGATTCATACATTGTTGGGAGCCAATGTTTTTCCTACAGCAATACTGGCAATCGATTTTAAAAATGATTACAGAATTTTGATATGATAATTTGAAATACATCGCTGTCATCAATTTGACTTTTGAGAATTTCCTGACCAAAAAAGATTTTATCATCGAACATTTCACAAGGCTTGGTGTGTATCATTAGTGTAAACTGACAATCGTTGTTGGAACGTGGTTAACGGGGCTTTTACTCTCTCAATACCGAACACTGGATTTGAAGTCACCCAATGTCTAGTATTAGTAATAGTATAAATTGGCAAGCGTCCTGACATGACGAAGAAGGATTCAAATGCGTTCTGTTGAATCTGTTCCATTCAATTTATTCCTTTATGAAAAAAAGGCTTATTGTGTTACATTTTGCATTTTCCTTGTGCTACCTCCTGTAATACAGCTGTATAGATGAATATAAGATTGTTCACACAGCAAAATGACAACGGGCCTAAAAGGTCTACCAGGCTAAAGGAATCTTTAAGGTAATTTAAATGAAAAAAATGTTTGACCATTTTCTTAAAGTCGTTTGATTTTTTGTCTGTTTTCAGATCTTTTGAAGCTCACGCCTTGTCATTGGAAACAAGAAAATAATAATTTCTGAAATTATGGCAGATGACGAGAATCAACCTGCATCGCATTCTGATAGTGACTCTGACGATGAATTCTTTGATGCTCTAGCTAGTGAAGAGAAATCATGCAATCGTGTAGTACATGGGAATCCAACAGCTGGGGGTGACAGTGTCGATTGTCCAACAGAGTTGAGTCCTAAAGAAAATTGTACATCAGAGGCAGCTGAGATCATTAATGATTCAACTAGTAATAGGAAGCCAGAGGCAGGTAGAAATACAGATTGTAGCTTATCATCTTCATCATCAAAGACAGAAGACAATTTACCGGAGTCTTGCAATAGTTCAACAGAAAGACTCCCAAATCCACAAGGAGATGCTTGTATTACAGATTGTACAGGCATAGAGAGCAAACAAGCCATGTCTCCAGATGCTTCCATTCAACCCACATCCAAAGAAAACAAAGACTCACATGATGGAGATGGTATTGAAGCTGAGAGTGAACATTTTCTTGATGCTTCAGAAACTTCTGATAACCAGCCAGCACTCATAGGGGATCAGGAAAATGTAGTCACCGACGGCGGGGATGCTTTAGAAGGCGTTGCAGTGGAGGAGAAGGAGACTGAGGAAATACATGATGGCGAAGAGAACAAGGTGGAGGAGGAAGTAGTTGTGGATGAAGAGGAGATGAGGAGAGAGAGGGAAGATGCAATGACTGAAGAAGAGAGGGAGGTATGTGAACAGAATAAATACTTATATTCTCAAGAGCATACCATTGCAATTCATAACTTTTGAGAAATGAATTAATCGTGGTAAAGATTGCATCTCATTAGTGTTGTGTAATAACTACACAGTACGTAATTCTTAAATGCCTTTGATAAAAAATATTTCGAAAAAATGTATTTATTGCATGCACTGGGCCCTATTGCTTAAAAAATTGTGTTCAAACGTAAACCTTGAAAGATAAACTCAAGTTCTGAATGCAGGTTCCTGATTGGTTGAAAATTGAGTTGCTTTAGATTTCCTGACTTGATTTTAAATGCAACTTTTTATGCAATTGGGCCCTGATCAAGGGAGTACATGTAACTACTCTAGATGACCTTGGGATTGCTCTTGCACATATTCCTCTGGCCTTCTGTTTGATGATGATATTTGGGATAATATCAGATGAATGAAACGTAACCATTATCATCATAGTTTGTATTTTTTAAATTTGAATCTGAAAATAAATACAATACAATACAATACAATAGTCATAATATAGAATTCTGTCAAACCTCCCAGTCTTCTCAATTAGTACTGGTGTTGATGGCGAAAATTCTAAGCCCAAGAATGCTGCTGGCATGGTTGACAGATCAATCAATATTAAAAGCTTTGCATTTAAATTCAGCCTATTAACTTTTTTTTATTAACTTTGATTTTTAGTTAAAAATATCCAATACAAGTGGTGCTAATGAAGATTTTGGAAGGTATTTCCATGATTGGATGGTCCTCTTGCTGAAAAATACACACAAATATATCGTCAATAGCGAGTCAGGAAAAGTTTCTGAAAATGGCAATGAATTTTCTGATACACTGAAGTTGAGAAAAATTTATTTGGATTTTCTCAAATCCATGGAAAATCCTGAAAACTTAGACTTTAACATTTACTAATTTCACATTTGAGTATATGATCATGAGGCTGCACTGATTTGCAATCTGATTTTTATTACTTCCACTTTTTCCATATTTTCAAAGGGACTGAGGGAAGAAGCTCAGACTCATAAAGCGAGAGGGAACAGTCTGTTTAAGCAAGATGGTAAGAATAGTATAGAAATATACAATGACTCTCGAGGTTCTGGTTAAAACTATTCGCACGAATGAACTTCAGATAGTAACATACTCCCGAGGGCCAACGGCCCGAGGGAGAATGTTACTATCTGATGCTCATGAGTGCGAATGGTTTTAGCCAGT
>BQKZ01003348.1:13228-26464 GCA_036244855.1 Temnopleurus reevesii
TGAATCCATATAGCGCTTTTTCCAGAGGATACAAAGCGCTGCTTAAAAAGACCTACATTCAGCTACATTAGGGATTATGTGACTGATTTTAAGTATGGTAAAACGTGTTTCACATTGAGCATCTTCAAACATCTGTGAGCATCTGCCTGTCCACAAAAACGAAACATTTTGCCTCAAACTAACTGTAAACAAAATATTCGAAGCGCCTCATGAAAAATATATCAAATCGTGTTTTGTGATTGGGATCCTATTTTCTCGTATCATCTGTTCACATTCGTTTTCTTTTTTTTATCTTACAGAAATCTGAGTGGAAACAAGATTAAAACCACAAGCGAGATTCTCTCTTACAAGCCATATTTGCTTCGACTGTGAGTAATAAGTTCAATTGTGAATAATATATTCATATTTATTATCCAGCTTGGGGAGGCGAGTACATAATTTGTGAATAGAGGGGTTTCCTAATGGATGCAAATCTTATGCATAACTATAACACAAAGTTGTTCTTGACAACCCTAAAGCTTGCCAGAGGCTTGCCCGACATAGCAACAAGTTATGTATGTAAACAGGATTCTGGGTATTGTACTTCGATTGCTATAATAACCGGTCTAAGGAATACCACGTAACGACGATCGTCGGCAAGAAACTGGCATAAATTTGAATATATCAGTAAACCGGCCAATTGAATTGACATATTATTATTCATTTAAATAGTTCAAATTCCTCTAAACGAAAAACAAATGTCTTTATTATTGAAAAGAAACACATTTTGAGTGATTAAGATTAATTTCAATATCAATTTTGAAAGTGATATTGGTTTATGGAATGTAGTGTAAAATTTACCTCATCTTCGATAGTTACGTAATTTGTGATGAAATTGTTTTACTTTCTCAATATTTAGTTTCGACCTTTTACATCTTGTTTCATTTTTGAAGATATCTATCTAACAATAGCTTGACCGATATCGGGAATAATACATTCAAACGATTCAGCAGTCTTCGATATCTGTAAGTAAGCATTATGTTCTCATCTATCATCCAGGTATACACAACAATAACATTCTGAAATTTTCATCCAGTTATGTGCATGAGAAGTTGTCCTTTGTCAAGAAAGAAAATATTGAATTAGTGTCGAGGGACACGACACTGAAATATTTTGCACATTTTAGGTTATATCTTTTCCCAAACTCAATTAGTTTCACACAATCACTTGTGCAACATGTTCATGATACTTTATATCCTTTTTGTATAGATTTGAAAACAAAATTTGGCGATAAAAATATTCGCTTTTACCAAAACTTTACTTGGGCTACAGTATTAGTATATATTTTGCGTTTGAAGACGCTACTATAGTCTGTCACCACTCTGATGATTGAATGTTGAAACCAATGTATATCTGGGGCCCGTAACATAGAAGACATACGATCAAATTTGCGATCAATCGCAAACTCTAGTACATGATTTCCCATAGACTTGCGATTGATATGAATCGTACGATCGTTTAGAAATCTTTATGTTACGGGTCTCTGATTTTTTAAGTTTATAAGTATAATGCTGATGTTCAGATCATTTGTAACCATGCGTTAATATTCTATCTGCCACTAATGTACGAATGAGAGCCAGTTAACTCTTATGAACTGTTTGTGCACGAGTAACAAATTTCAAGGAAGGTCTTCATTACGTTTTGATGAAGGTAATGTTAATGATTTGTTTTTTATATTGTAGGAACCTGGCGAACAATAGCATTGGAGTGATTCGTAAGCACGCTTTCAACGGATTAGACAGTCTTCAAACACTGTAAGTTGATCGTGCAGTAACGCAGATGTTAGAACGCGATACATACTTAACCATTACACCCAAAGTGGGGTTTCACTGATAGCTCTGCAGAATGGGAGTGTCGACAGGGCAGTCAGGCTATAGGGGGTGTTGTTCAAACGTTTCAGTTGATCGGAACGCGCCAATCAAAATCATTGTTTTATGTGCGCCTTGTTAGAACGAATGAAAATACTTGTTACAATTTGCAACTGATTTGCAGTTGATTTTGCACAACACCCATTCATATCATGAGCTGCAATTAAAGATGCTACAGCTTTGTACTGAGAGGGACCTAGCAATGCTGAATAACGTACAGCTCTTACGTGCTCTAGATATTGGGAAATAGTGGTCTGATGACATGATATTTTGAAGATGATGTTGATACAAAATAATTTAAAAAATTCAGACTAATGATTATTTAAAAATCTCCAAATTATTATCTCTTTCAGAATGTCCTTTAGGCTTCTGGCAAGCTGGAGCAAATGTAAGCAGCTTATTGTCGGAAGTTTCTCTTTAATTCAGAAACCACACTTGTAGTGATTGAGATTTCCAAAAGATAAAATATATGTATTACAATACTTTAGGAAGCATGGCAATATTTCTCAATACTATCCGTAACAGATGATTAAAAAGAACAGAATACAGGACACAACAATACCATAAACGCCAATAACTTCATTTATTAATCTTCTGTCAGTAATATTTCCTTTATTTTTGTATTTCTATCCCGACAGGCAACTAGGAGGAAACAACATACATACAATCGAGCCACATGCGTTTGAAGGATTAAAGAATATCACAACTTTGTGAGTATCAAGCAAATTTCGTTGTCATGATTTAGTTGTCATTCATCAATTTCAGTTTATTTCGCGGAACCATCGTTTACAAACAAAAATGTAATCGTTTGCGATTTGACAAGACCTGGGAGGGTAAATGTGCTATTAACTGGTAAATGAAAGTATTGTAGTTTTAAGATGTTCCAAAAAGTTTCAACCTCTTAAAAAAGATCGTCAAGAATATACAAAATTAGCATTCATTTATTTTGCATGTTCTTAAAGACCTCCTTTTCAGTAGGTGTCCGACTCAAATCGATTATACAGTATAGATAATTGTGCTCTAACAGATGTCTTCTTCATCGGATCATGAATGTAATAACAAATTTATGATGTCATTCACAAAGAAAATTCCATCTGCTCTTCCTAATAGGAAGACTTTAGATACACTATATTTTCATTGCTTAATTTTCATGGTTGATGTTCGGTCATAAATTTGCCTCTATATCCAATATATCCACAGCATATATGAATATTGAAATGCATTGGAGACGGTTGACTAACGCCGGTTTTGTTCGGCTTGCACTCGACATACGTCAGACAAGCATCCCTATGCACCCAGGGAGCGTATGTCATATCCGATGGTCATATTTTTGCTATAACACTCATTCATACATTTGTCTTTATACTCAACTTAAATACCTAGCGTATATGAAAGTTGAAATGCATGGAAGACGATTGACTAACGGCGGTTTTGTTCGGTTTGCACTCGACATACGTCAGACAAGCATCCCTCTGCACCCATGGAGCGTATTTTAACATCCATATACGCTGGTCATATATGTTTTTATTACGCAAATGTGTGCGGGAGTCCTTCACTTTTATTTCATATTCAAACTTGTCATTTGTATTTCTACAGGGACCTGAGCAACCAGAATTTGACGGTGATTCCTAATGCCGCATTCGTAGGGCTTTATCGACTTTATTTCCTGTGAGTATTCGTAACTTTTGCTTCAAATTTGACATGGTCCCCATTAATCAAATCAATTTACTGAATGGTAATCAAGCAGTAACAATTATATGCCAAAGAAAATAAGAAAAATGTTATGATTTACCGTATACATTGTCCCATTTACACGATTAGCTACATTGATAATTCGAACTTTGCATGAAAGGAATCACTCGCAAGTGAATAAAGGGATGAAAAGATCTTAAATTGTGAAAGCAATGAGTATCGATAACTGATGTATTGATAGACATTTCAATTCAATTCAATTCAATTCATTTATTTTCACTTCATCAGAAATAATACAAAGTATAATGAACATTTACAAAAAAGGTTGAATAAAACTCTGTATAACAAAAGTATAATGAACATAACAATGACAATTATTGTACAAAGACATGATCCTGATATAATGGCTAATCTATTAGAATCGTTCATTCTGAATCATTTCGTACAAACTTCAAAATAATATTTGGTTTTTAATGAAAGTTTTTTAAGTCTTTTTGACATTGAAAAACCTTAACTTTATTTTCCTCTTCCCCATGTACTCTCTGTAGAGACCTTTCATCGAATCACATCTTCATGGTACCCGATGGAGCTTTCTTCGGTCTCTATCAACTCAAGAAACTGTGAGTGTAGATTTATAACATTTCAGACCGAATTTCTTTTCTCATCAAGCTCTCACTCTTAAAAAAAATGAATGCTTTTGTCTTCAACAAGCTGACTGTTATTCCCAATTACTTCACATCAGAAACGCTATTTATACTGTAGTCATATGATTGTTTACTTAAGTTAATTAAATTCATAATATTATAATTTAATTCACTGAAAAAATACTTAGAACACGATATAAACTAATTAACTGGAACGCAGACAATATATCCGCACATCATGTATTCAACTGTGCGGACACAACAATGACAAGCTGGTACCGAATTCAAGCATCACAAAGGAGCATTGAAATTGCGGTAGACTGAACTTTTCGAAAATACTTTATATCGTGTTTTAGTCACTCTAAAAAGCGTAGCTAGGACTTATCTCCTTTATAAACATGTCCCCGTCAATATATCAATATTCTGATTGATTTTATAGCGAAGACATTATAACTGCCAGATATCCAATTCTTTTTAGTTTATCGGCCTTGTCTCAAGTATGTGTGATTATTCTGTACCAAGGCTTGAGGGAGACGTGTTACAAGTCTCTGCGCTCCCGCTCCACAGAGTCGAACCTCCCATCCCCCCCCCCCCCGTTGGTGCTGTCCACTTTTTAGTCGCCTGATTTTTCTCTATTGCACTGAGACGTCAAAAGCATTGCTTTCCATTATTTTCTTGTTTCAGTGACATATCAGATAATGCAATCGAGGTTGTGAGTCGACGAACCTTCAACATGCGTCATCTTGAAGAGCTGTGAGTATAATTAAAATGGATCATATCAAGGAAAAAAATTAAATTGACCGGAATCCAAATGTATCAATGCGCATTAAAGACAATGGTTAACATTGTCGAAAATCTAAAATACATGTAAAATTAAAGTGATTCAGCCGGTGAAATATTCAGTATTCACCTTTTGAAAAACATAAATCACTTGAGTTCTATTATTTTATTGGTATTATACGCTTGCTTTAACGTTGAAAATCTATAAGTGTGCGGGCTAATGCCTATAGCACGATGCATGGATAAACCATTGCGGGAGCTTTGCAGAGTAGAGCATGATGGTTTCGCTGGCCCAAAGTCATGTACTTTCTGAGCGCTGATATATTTTCACTAACTTTGGAGAGTAAATGTTTATTTTATTCTATAATTATTCATGTGTTCTTAGCTTCAAGAATATCAACATGTTTGCATAACTCTAAACTTATTTTGCGTTTATTTTTGGTATTGTTAAACGGCGTTTCCGGTCTAATGGAATCGTGGTAACCTGAGGTCCAATTGCATGAAACAATCTGAATTAGTTATAATTTACTTTCATTAGAACATATTCTTCATCAATAGAATTATCTCAAATTTAAGTAGGTTATCATTCAAATGTCGTCCCACGACATTTGCTTGTTTGAGTTGTTTCCATTTCGGAATTGATAAATCTTCATGAAGCACTTCTCTTTGGCTACTATCACGTAAAAGTGATAAAGGATTGACCTCAAAAACTTTTGAAAGGTTCTTTTTATGATTTTAAGCATTGGCATGTGAAATACAACTGTAAGAAAATTGTTTCATTTGCCTCTTACCTCACAGGATTACGGACGAATATCGCTTCTGCTGCATGGCTCGCAACGTACCGAAATGTCTCCCTCTGCCAGACGAGTTTTCATCTTGTGAAGATCTCATGTCGAACCCCATACTACGCATGTGCATTTGGATCATCGGCATGATCGCTCTGATTGGTAACTTGGTGGTCATCATGTGGAGGGTGAATAGCAAGCGCGATAATAAGGTGAGAGAGATATTTCTCATTATGAAATGAATTGCTAAAGAAATAGTCCTGTAGCAGCCGCCACCTGATAATTATGGATGCAAAAATGCTTGTTAACATTTTGCTATATCGAGATTGGCGAAGGAAGCTCATGTCACGCATATACATTAGATCTGCCATTTTGCGAAGTACATGATGATATGGCTTGAAAGAGGTTCATCGTGGTGAAGAATAATTTAAAAGAGTTGATTAGTTGTCTCACGATGTGCAAACGTAGAACGTTAGTATAGCCGAAACGTCACTACACTAACGTTCTAAGTTTGCACATCGTGAGACAAGTCTCTTCAATTAATAATGATAATAATCTCACTGCTAAGGCGATTTCCCACAAAGATTCGTCACTATGCTGTTGGAGAGTAAACATTTTTTTTCTCCCGAATGCCATCTCTTTGCTGCAAAAATGCAGCTCTAAAAACGTTCTTGTTATCCATTTTCATTCAGCTATTTGATGAAGGAATCCAAAGTACCAAGGAAAGATGTTTGGAGATTTGGCCTTTCCGTATAACGTTTTCAGAACTGCCAACCGTTACGAAGTACTCGTAAGATAGGATATCAAGATGAATTATATGATCGGCTATGGAATGGTCCTGCTCAGTTATTCCATCGGGAAATGAACAATGAATGAATTTACCACCATTTTTGCTCTGAGCATGCTTTTAGGAAGATATTTAACAGCCTTGATAATTTGGTAAGGAGTGGCGGGATCTGTTGTAGCTCGGTGTTGATCATAACATTAGTCAGGCTTAATAGTTTATTAATAATCAAGATACTGAGAAGTGTTTGTTGCGTGTGAGCTTCCATATTTAATGAGATGTGGCGCATGTGCACATACCAGAACAGGGTGCACACATCTTTAATTTGTCTTTAGATATATCTTTAGATATGTCGAACCAATCACATTTCGTAGCCTTTGAACAGGAATATGATCATAACGGATAAGTATGTGTCAAAACAATATTTATTTGCTCTCATAACCAGGTTCATTCCTTCCTGATCACCAACCTAGCCGTCGGCGACATGCTGATGGGCATCTACCTCCTCATCATCGCCGGTGTGGATGCCTACTACCGCGGGGACTACATCGTCCACGACAAGTTCTGGCGCAACAGCGGCCTCTGCAAGTTCGCTGGTTTCCTCTCCACCTTCTCCAGCGAGCTCTCCGTGTTCAGCCTCACCATCATCACGCTCCATCGGCTCTCCTCCATCGTTTTTCCGTTCCGTATTAAGGACATGGAGTTCACGCGCGCGGTCTGGGTCATGTGCGTGTCATGGGGCATGGTGGCATTCCTCGCCGCGCTGCCACTCTGCGGGGTGGCCTACTTCGGCAACTTCTACGGACGCTCCGGCGTGTGCCTCGCGATGCACATCACGCCCGATCGACCGAGCGGCTGGGAGTACGCGGTGTTCATATTTCTAGGACTGAACTTTGTTTCTTTCATGACGATCATGGTGTCGTATGGAGTGATGTTCAACGTGGCGAGGAAGACCCAGAAGGCGGCGATGAGATCGCTGAAGTCGAAAGGAAGCGACTCGATGGCGAGAAGGATGTCGGTGATTGTGTTCACGGACTTCTGTTGTTGGGTGCCGATTATCTTGCTGGGCATAGCGTCACTGTCAGGAGCGTACGTGCCAAGCTCCGTAAGTATTGTCATTTTCTAGGATTACATAAACAAAATTAAAGATATCTTATTTTAATAAAGGAATGCTCGCAACAAGAATGAACCATTCGTTAGAATCACATCCCTTTCTCAGAGTATCACAAACTGGGCGGTGTTTCACCAAGATAAGAAAGACATTAAGAACGACTTTACGCACGACTGGTATCCATTCTGGTACTAAATGATCGATACTGAATCTTACGTGTATCACACTTGTTCACGTACTCCAGTCTTTCTTAAAGTCGTGCGTAACTTTAAGAACGATTTTGTGAAACATCGCACAGATGTGTTTCCTTGACAGTTTCAGGAAGGTACTTGACTCTAGGTAACGAAACTGTCACAAGTTATATTGTTTTTCATAACTATATTCAATTTGTATATTCACCATCCTGATGAAACAATTCCGTGATTTATCTCCTGTCTTCTCACAGGTTTATGCCTGGGTAGCGGTCTTTGTCATGCCGGTCAATTCAGCAGTCAATCCGATCCTCTACACCCTGGGTAGCGCCATCACCGTCCGGAGGGCCATCCAACGGTTCTCCATCAATCCTTCGACGACGCTCACGTCAGAGTACAAGACTGTTATGAACAATTCTTCAGGTGAGATTATACTTCCTTTACAACCCCCCCCCCCTTTTTTTTCTTCCTCTCTCCCGCTCTCTCTGACGCCGAATTGGAAGCATCATGGTGTAGTGGTTCTGACTCTCGCCTTCCAACCATGCAGAGGGTCAGACTTTGGATCACACCCATGGCTTTAATTTTCTTCTGCAATAATTTCCCCTATTGTGCTGTACTCTAACAATGTTTGTATAGTAATCATGGTAAATTAAGCATTGACTGTTAGGATACTTCCAGAAAATGGATTTAGGCTTGTACACATATACAAAGTCTGCATGCCTGAATCGACTATGCTATGGGTCAAAAAACACATCCTTATTATAAAAATATCTCCTTTGATTTCAGACTGGAAATATAAAAAAGACACAATGAGTGTCTAATTTGGACTTGGAGAATCTTAATTATTAGAGTCACTTTCGACTTTTGTTTTCGACTTGACGTAAAAATTAAATTATTCTATCCCAAGTCTTTACCTGCTCCTCTCGTCATCTTCCTTCGTCTCCTTCTTATTCGTTTTCTTCTTCTTCTCTCCTCTTCTCCCTCTACTTGGAATAATAAATTTTAACCCCTCTCTATATCTTTCTCTCTAGACCGGAAGCATGGTGGCCACAAAGGACGTCCGATGCGGACCTTGTCGAACACGGCCAATGACAGTTGCAAGTCTGCATCAGCGAACACCACGGCGACCACCGCGTCGAAGGTGAAACCACCACCGGGGAAGGAAGAGACGATAAAGATGATAGACCTCGGGAGGAAGCGACTCGACCACGGAGACGACCACGAGAAGAAGGTGCTGACATCAGGGTGCAATAATAACGACAGGACGTCGAACAATGTGTGAGCATCGCCATGATCGTTGCCGGTGTGGCTGGTGAAAGCGTCCGGTCTACGAAATTCGTCCGTAGACGGGATTTCACGGAGAAGCATTTTCCGCGACTCCTGCATACCTAGAATATGGACAGTACTCTAAAGATTGTTTGCGTTAGAGGCCACTTTCGTAGTGTGGTCAAATTGTATGCACACATCGTATTCCATTATTAGACAATAAAATTGTTCGCCTAAACACGTAATAGTAGTTCTCAAGAAGGAAGTAACATCATCTGGATTGTTGTTTTGGGGTCGGGTCCTCAACGATGTTTGTCCGACCTAGCAACAATTATGCTTGAAATTTGCATTTTGACGATTGATGCATCTGTATTCTATTAAACATTTGAATGCACAGTTTGTCTTGTGTCAATCTGGGTTCAAGTTTGAAATGAAATAATGACTACATCGCGAAATGAACATGCACTGTTCATGTTAAAACTTTTTGGTGTACAGGATGGAGATGGAAGACATTTTTACACAATAACATCCTTTGAAGGTTAAGATTTACTACCATATTCTCAAGATAGTGGTGAATCTATTACGTTTGATACGAGTGCAAATTTCGTTCGTGTTTTCTCAAAGCGACGGTTGCGAAAGTATATATTGTTGCATGAAGAAATCCTAATATAGCAACAATTCAACTGACATCATTTTGAAATACATGTCAACTGTATTGAAGAACACGTTTCAATGAAATTGTAATTGGTTCTATGTAACATTACCATTTGGCTACCATCACCTCCTGAAAATTCGGACTCTTTAAAAGCATATATACGCACGATTTGTTATAGCCATATTTTAAATTCAAAATCTGAACGAAATTTAAAACTTATTGATAACGAGAGAGAGTGATAGTCGAATCTGTATTTTGCAGGGACCTTTTTATGGCCTGCTCGTGCATGGACATAATGCTGACAAAATGTTCTCATTTTTCCATCGTGTAAGCGTTGACAGGCCATTAGCTTATGAGTCCAACATTATTGGCCAGCTAACATCAAACTGGTTGATGGACTAACAAAATGCTGGTCAATTATCATGTAAGTCCAGTCCGTCTGGACTAATATGTTTTCAGTGGGATAGTGCATTGTTATCTGAATCTACTTAAAAGATTTTGTTTTCATGCTCTCTTTTCCAAGTGCAAAAAAAAAACCAATCTGCTAGCGCCTCATGCTTTTTGCATCATTTTTAATTTCCTCAAACTCATTTAGTTATTTGAATAAATGAATATAATTGATTTACACCTCATTGTATATTACGAATAGGGAAAAGGGAAGTTTTGTATTATTTTTCGATATCTTAATTTTTTTCATAATTATTTTTATAACAAGCACACAAATGTCAATCGAGTGTATTATTATTTTACTTTATTTCTATACTTTTATTGATGCAATGTTGAAGGATAAATTGTTCAATTAGGCCTGTGATAATGTGCAATACAATCTTAGCGTCCATCTGAGTTCAATGATTGAGCATAATTATTTCAGTTGTTTTAAGCTTTAACAATACCTGTATTTACTTTTCGAAAAAGGATTTTTTTTTTTGTATGAAAACAACATAACGCAAGACCTATGTGCAGTAGATGATTATGTATTTAAATAAGATGCAGCTATGCACAAATACCTTTCCAACATGTAGTCTTAAGGATTGTTTTATAACTTGATGATATAATGTATATATAGCTATTTTTGTTTGTGTAACAATATATTAATATATGATAATTTGAATGGTAAATTATTAATTGATCGTTGTCAAGGCAGAAGTTAGCATTGATTGATTGAGGAAGAAGTAACACGACCCCATACAAGCTTTCTTTTGAAGGTATTAGATAGAATTCTATCTTTTAAAAAGATTGTATGTTTGGAATATATTTTGTATAAAATTGAAGTGTAAGATTCGATTTTGATAGTGACGCGCCTATACACAAAACATGTATCAAAACACTGCCAAACTTGAAACCTCTCAATGAATGAATTCTTGTGACATGCGATAAGATGTACCTTACCATTTTATTTTGTATAGGCGTATAAGATACTGGGCATATTGCATACATAGTTACGCAAGAATAAATATCTTAAAAAAATAAATAGAAATGCGTTTAATTTTCGTTGGGCCACTTTTTTTTGTGGGATAGGGCTCTTAACATAATGCTTAAATATGTTCTGCATATTTCATCCAAAGGCAATGGGTAGACATAATGGGTACAAACTCTAAGCTCAATATCCATCTGAAACTATTGCAGTTTCACAAATGGGAATGTACTTTTGGAAAATTTGAAACGTTTTGGCAAAAAGACTACATCAGCTCCCCGCCATTGACCCACGAACACATAAATAAAGTATCAGATGAAAGCTAACGAAAATTCTGATGTCTTATCATGTCCATTGGTCAATAGGACCGGGTACATGTCTCTATTGGTATATCATCTGGCTTGGAATAAAGCGAACCTTCATGGCACAGGTTTGATCCCATAACTGTCCCCATTACTGCCGCAGTTTACCGTTTAGATATGCCAGGCTGACAGGCTGCAATATTGCACCTTCAAATGATGATCCCATATTATTATCTATAAGAGAGTTTTAAGCCGTGCAACATTCGGCCATGTTGCACGGCTTCAATTTCACGCATGCGCAAAGCAGTGATCAGCCTTCCGGTACTTCTACAATAATACCGGAAAGTCAAAGGCTAATGTAAAGATAATAATAATTATATTGGATGGCTTTATTTCATGAAATACCGGGAATATTGCACTCGTTAGGGCCAATATTGCACTCACCTTTGATTCGTGCAATATCGCCCTAACTCGTGCAATATTACCTGGTATTCCATTCATTGCCATTCAATATTATATAAGTATTGCATTTTTTGCACCTTTTTTGCACCCTTATCTAATTGTTTATAAGAGAGTTCAGTTCTCTATAGGTGTATATTAGTGCTCTTTAGAGCCAGAGGATGATTGATTGATCTGTAATCTGAATGTGTTAAAAAGCGCCCTAGTTTTTAAGATTGTACTTAGGTCACCAGCAATGAACAAAAACCTGGCTGCTCAACAGGGACCACTGAACACTATTTTTAGATAAAAAATGAATATGTAAACATAATATTCATGGGGGTGTAGACAGCTCCCACACACGCACTTTTTAAATCTGTCAACAGTTCCTGGTCGACAATATGTTTAGATAAAAGTTTGAAATAAAAACAGTTTTCCAAAATAATGAACATCATTTCATTTTGCAAATTTATTAGGCATACCAAAAGATAGTGAAAATAAAAGACGGTATTCAAATATACTACACCAGGTTTGCTAAAAGTTGTGAGGAAACAAATCCTCATTGCAATATTTGACATAAATTTCCCCTCCCGAGACCAATATTAATGATCATGATGATGATGTCGTTCCGTCATTTTTTTTTCAGATATCATTAGCAATATTACTTTGTGGTATTTCAGTACAATAATAATAATAATAATAATAATAATAATACTTATATAGCGCAGAAACTATATTAATATATTCTACTGCGCTTAAAGACAGCAACATATATATATTTTTATTCTGTGCCAGGTACAATATTAAGTGTAATATTTATTCATTTTGTATTTATATATTAGTATGGTTATGAATTTAGGCAAAGCAATGTATATAGTTTGTAAATATTGTAATATACCAATAAGATATAATGTAATAAAATGAGCTTGTGGTTTCCTCGAAAGATATTGATGACATGGTGTGAAATTGCAATTGAAAATAAATATTTCAAATGAAGAAATGATCAGTCATTATTCGTAGATAAACCCGAATGATAAGACGATGATATAAAGTTCAGCAGAAGGCAAAGTTGGGTGGTTGAGAGTGAAAATTGAATGAAACCCAGTCACATCAAGGAGATTTCATTTTCTTTTCAATTGTTTTATTTACATTTTTTTGTAATTTGATAATGACCATGTCCACATCTACCGCAGATCGTGAAATCATTGATAGAAACCAATATATGTGAGTGTGGCTGTGTGTGAATGCATGTATAGGTGTGTGTGTG
>BQKZ01003348.1:58240-74428 GCA_036244855.1 Temnopleurus reevesii
ATCTGTGCGTAATACTACACACGACTGTATTGGCAATTGGTCACCCTTTCTTAGGATGCGATTCAGCGCCAGGAGTTAAGCGAGAAAATATCACCAGTCGCTCGTACAGTCGTGCATAGATCTATGCACAGCTTTATGAAACGCAACCCCTACATTGACTTTCAACTCGGGTTTGACCTGGGTTGTTTCATAAAGCTGTACCTAAATCTACACTATTTTTTGAAGGACTGGTAACCTTTCTGGGGTTTGATTCAATCGTTTGTAGATCAATGCATACAGCTATGAACAGCCTTATGAAACACAACCCTGCATTGGTTACAATACAGGCCTCTACGTCGTAAATATTAAAAGTCAATATGATTTCAGAGATGCCAGCCATTCTGGAATATGCATGGTTAGAATGTGAATCAGACGACAGCTGAGCAAAGTATTCTCTCAGAGGAGAAAGCAAATGGATATTATAATTATTATGCTTGCTTTCTCTCTCTCTCTCTCTATCTTGTGATTCAAAATTAAATTTTTATCGTAATGCATATTCTAGAATGGTTGGCATCTTAGCGATTTTACGTGTAACTCCTACATGTGTGTGTCTGTAGCATAAGACCATATTAGTGGCATAAGTTAAAGGTAATTCATTTCTAGTGAGTAATATTTGCATGTTGAGATGTTTTTGTGACAGAGGAACGAAAAAGGGGAACTTTTTTCCTCTCTGTTGCTGGCCTGTATTCTCTGTTCCCTCGACCTGTGTTTATCTGATGGAAATAAGAAAATTACCTTAATTTTTTCAATACCCGTTACCAAATTAATAGTCGAACAAATGACACAAGATTCCATGATCAAGTCAGTTTCTATTTGTAATTGAATTACATAAACACAGTCACTGTCACATAAAGAATCTTATAATTTTAGAAAGAAGTTGTTAAACCACAACATTACCTCCCTGTAAGAACCATTGGCTTATGGTTACAAGAACAATACTTGGACATTGGAAAAATTCCAATATTGAATCAAAATAAACTTACTTTGTCATTATATTGGATTCAACCTAAATTTACACATAAGTGGGAGCTACCATGTAGCAACAAGGAAATAGATATTCAATACAGACATGGATTCAAATACAGCTATCTGAAAATACAGCAGGGCAGCCAATTTCATCATCGTACAGTACCCTATCAGTCTCATTCACAATGCATACAGCTGCTATTAAATAGGCGGGTTTACTAATAGATGCAAATTTTATGCATACCTTTAACACAAAGGTTGTTCTTGACAACCCGAAAGCTTGTCAGAGGCTTGCCCGACATAGCAACAAGTAATGTATGCAAACTGGATTCCAAGTATTATGGTCTTATTGTTATCAAACTGTTAATGGAATACCACGTAACTCCGTTCCGTTGCAAGAAAAGCACATACATTTGTATATATAACTAAGTAAACCCGCCTATTCACATTCTTAAATTTGAAAATATAAGATATAAAATTCATTCAAACACATCTGATGGAGAACCTGCACGAGAGCCAAGGATTTTTCATGGAATACCAAAACACATCTTTGGGGAAAAGAATGATTAACTGAACATTGCATTTTTGTGTTGTGTTTCTATAAATGAGTGGGCCAGTGTGTGACATTTTGGTGTCTTTGTTACATCGACGAACCACTAATTTTCATGGCCCTGTGGGCTTGGTGATGAATAAAATAGTAATATAGGATTCTAAGCTGATTCTCACATTTATATTGCGTCGTCAATTAAATGATCACATCATTTGTATTTTCACCAAGCCCACAGGACCATGAAAAAGATGTGGGGAGTGCATGCAAGACTGATATATAAACAGCATTGGGGCATTTTCTTGTTTTTACCTCCAATAAGCATTACCTCATAGTGTGGACAAGCGATTTTAAATCGGTCAAATCCCAATAGATCTTTCCCAAGCAAAAAAAAAGATGGAGTAATAATTTTATCGGTTGAAGAGCTAACAAGCAAAATACAAAAGAAATGTGTTTAAAATTTTCCTCGGTCATAAGGTTTTAAAGCAGAGGGATCCACACTTGTATGTAGGATTTGGAAAAATGTAAACAATTTCTCAGATGTAATGTAGCGACATATTCCATCAAGGTTGACTGAAAAATGCCTTACTTTCCAAAGAATTTCAAAAAGAAATAGACCTCTCAACAGTGTTTTGAAGTCAGTCCGTCATGATCGACATGACTTCCGGTTGTGAGCCAAACTGCAGCCATTTTTAATGCGAAGATTGCCGAACAGAAAATCACATAATTATTTACCTGGAATAGCAGGTGAGCAAGCTTTATTTCGCTAACTCACATCTCGGCAGTCGCAAACGTATGCGTTCTGCACGTTTTTTAGAAAAAAAATCGAAGCCAAAGAGGGGATGAATCAAAGTTACACGCAATGACAAGGATCGAAAAGTTCTACGAAGTGTTCCGAGTTTCTGAGCTTGGCTAGGTGCGTAAGCAAGGAATTGTTCACATATCGTTGTTGGCAATACGCAATATGCCGTCCGTGTGCGCTCGCAACTGGAAGTCGTGTCGATCATGACGGACTGACTTTAACAGTAACCCCTAAAGCTAGTTATTGTTGCTTATTCAGATGCGTATTGGATACTTGTTATACAATCATTAACACAAACCTTCATAAAGTCAGTCCAAAAATGATAATAACATGAGCTACGATAGGGAAAATTGATTCTGGGAGGTGTTTCACCAAGATAAGAAAGACTTTACGCACGACTTTACGTTCGACTGGTATCCCTTCTTGCGCACAATCATTCATAATATTGCGCGCATTCAGCGCAAGAAGGGATACCAGTCGAACGTAAAGTCGTGGGTAAAGTCTTTCTTATCTTGGTGAAACACCTCCCAGAAGGGAGACAGCAGCCTAAAGGTATATTTTCAGAGCACTCATGATACCTGTTCATGACACAGATAATTTGCATATACATGTAATGCCTTTTAATCTAGTCTTATTTCACAGATAGCATTCAAAATCATCATCGCTCATATTTGTCAAAAGTGGGAAATGCCAAGACTGTAAATTCAAAGCAAATAAAGTATGAGAGGTCGATTGCTGATCAAATCCATATCAAGACCAGTGTCTGTTCGTACAGAAATGAGAAGTCTGCATCTTATAACTGCTCTCGTCAACTCACTTTCATAATCCCATGTATATTTATTTTAAGCATGAAACTACATGTATTAGTGAGCTCACCATTATCTATAGATGAGATTGCAGGTTGGTTGGTGATGATGCAGTCAGCTTTCACATGAACATATCATCATAACCAAGAAGGAACGTCTCCTGCGGAGATGAATTTGTGATGATGCCGTCAGCTTCCAGTTGAACATATCATCGTTGTCAGGAGGGAGCATTACTTAAAAACAACATCAGATTTTTCATGAACACATATCATCATAGCTATAGCTGCTCTAGTCAACTCTCTTCAACAATAATCCATTGTAGTCACATTTTGAGTATACACGTATAAGTGAGCTCATTAACATCCATAAGATTGCAAATGGGTTTGTGATGATGCAGTCAGCTTTCACATGAATATATCATCTTAGCCAGGAGGAAGCGAAGCATTATGTCCCATGCAGATAAGTTAAGAACGGCATCAGATTTTCCATGCACACATATCACTGTAGCCGGGTGTTTATTTCTTTAGAAAATGGGTTTGTAAGAATGCAGTCAGCTTTCACATACTGTACATGAGCAAATTGTCACCGTTTCTACAAGTAGAAGTGGATTTCCCCTTGAGTTTAATTAATTTGGAAAATGTAGTCACTTTTCACATGAACATATCATCGTAGCCAGGAGGGGGTAGGTGGTCAGGATCAGGACCCCCATCAAACCCTCCCCTAGGGCCCCCTGATGGTCCACCGGGGCGGGGTGGGCCGATGGGGTCAAACCGAGCACCAGGTGGAACCGCTCCTCTGAAGAAGAAAATAAAAAGGAAGGAGGAAGAAACAATAAAAACATTTGATTATGTTCAATTTTGTTCTGAATTATGGTTTCCATGTCATTTTTCTGAAATATCTCAATGTACAAAGGTAGAAATTAAAATGTGACTAACCATCAACCATCTAAACTCGATGAATTTGTCATAGGAGAAAGGGAAAACTTTTCGTCAATTCACTTACATGTATTTGAGAAGTAAACAATAAATTTACATACCGTTCAACAAATTGATCAACCTTTTATATGTCCAACCTAACTGGAAATAGAGCTCATATACATCACTAGGGATACAGTGTCACTTTCCAGACTAAATATGAGGATGAAAATTACCTAGTATGTCACTATCATCACTAACACGTCACTAACCAAATACATGTATTCTCCCATGAAAGAGAACATGTTGATAATAACAATACATCTCCTCTTAAGAGAAAAAAATTAGTTCAAGTGTTTTTTTATTCATTTTGATTCCTATCCTAATGTGTATTCTGGAAGGTTGGGATCTCTGCAACTAAATCCAAGCCGTACCTTGGTAGTCGACCTCCAGGCATACCGATGCCAGGATCCACCCCTCCTCCATGAGGCATGCCTCCTCTGAATGGATCCATCAGCATCCCTGCTCCACCTCTACCAAAGGGATCCAGGTCATCATGGCCGACAGCAAAGGGATCGGAAGGCTGCTCCCTGTGATCAGTGAAGGTAAAAAATATGATCGTTCACATTTATTGCAAGACTGAGATGGATCTCTGGACGAAGCAGGCTGTTGAGGACTGTTCTTCTCTGGCATCTAAGCTGTAACCATTCTCGACTTTTAAAAAAGTTTTTTTAAACTCAATAAAACTAATTTGAAAAAAAAATAGGTGGATCTAGGGGCATGCCCCCTCTGAATGGATCCATCAGCATCCCTGCTCCACCTCGACCAAAGGGATCCAGGTCATCACGGCCTACAGCGAAGGGATCAGACGGCTGCCCCCTAAGATAAGTTAAAGTTAAAAATATGGTGATTATCATTTATTGCAAGATTTTGATGTTTTGCTGGACTAAAAAAGGGTGTTGAGGTCTGTTCTTCTCAGGTAATTTAGCTCTAACGATTTTCCACTTTTTAAACGCAATAAAACTAAGTTGAAAAAAAAAAACAGGTGGATCTTGGGGCATGCCCCCTCTATTATGGATCCATCAGCATCCCTGCTCCACCTCTACCGAAGGGATCCAGGTCATCACGGCCGACAGCGAAGGGATCGGAAGGCTGCCCCCTGTGATCAGTGAATAATAAAGATATGAAGGAAGTGATTTACGATAAGAATATTTGCAAATGGAATGTGTCTACTGATTACAAGGGGAGATCTTCATTGAAGATCATTTTGTCAGCCCTCTCAGCTGTAATGATCCTCCATTTTCTTTGAATAATCAAATGTTCATGATAATAAACCTTGATGTAGGTAAGTAATGCACAAAGCAGGAATATGCATTGTCCTTTTGGTGTCAACGTGTGTTAGCCAACAGAGGGCTAAAACTGGTCATCAAAGTGCAAAGTATGAAGAAGAAGAATTTAACACTCTGGATACATTAATCAACTGGTCATCAGAATTATCAAAATAAGTAATATAAGGTAAGGTTCACATCTTCATGAGAATCTACGACAAAAGCAGCTGATGAACAGACTGTCCATACATATTGACTGAAAACTACTGGGACAATGTGTGAAGTGTCACTAAGGAGCACATGTACTCTTCTAATTTCTTGTGACCAACTATTTTGCATTTCTAGCCTGCCCTGGAAGTTTAGGTCCATCTCCCTCTATCGGTATCCCTAACGTATCAATTTCAACTCTCTAAATGTGACTCATCATTCTGGATTTCTAGTGTGTCCTATGGCCCGTAAGTCGTATTTCGAAAGGATATGTATGTATCCCTAAGTGGATCTGTGTCTCTCAACGGATCCGTCTCCTTATCCCTACCCTACCATTCCCAACCCCTAACCCTCCCTACTCATTTCCTCTCTCTACTAAAAGCTCACCATTCTGGATTCACAGCCTGGCCTGGCAGTCTGGGTGGTATTCTTAAGGGGTCCATGTCCCTGATTGAGTCCATTTCCCTCAGTAGGTTCTGCCTCCATATTCCTAGCATATACCTTGCCCCTCCCCCATCCCATTCATAGTGATTTCTTCTTTCTACCTGTAACATACCATTCTGAATTTCCAGCCTGTCCCGGGAGTCTGGGTGGTATTCTCAGAGGGTCTGTGTCCCTAAGTGGGTCAGTTTCCCTCAGCGGATCCGTCTCCCTATCTCTACCCTGCCTCTGATCATCAGACTGTCTGCTTGTCTGCGCACCTCTATCTCCTGTGGTTGCCGATTTCCTCTTCTTGTTCAGTGGGGCTATCAGATCATCGTTGATCAGCTGGTGGAGAAGTTCCTTGTCTTTGTATACACTGTGAAAGGATAGGAACATTAAATTATATCATCAAAATCATTTGAATGACTGAGATAAAATTCCAAACCATCTACTGTAAAAGCCAATATTTCAGTGCACATTGGAATTCAGACATGAGAGGATTATTGTAATTCACTTTTTGGAATTTCACTGTCTACAACAAATCTAGTGGCATTCCACAGAGTGACAATTTAGCAAAATCACAGTCACAAACTTTGCAAAAATGTCAGTATGCAAAACATACAAATATATACAACACAGATCAAACATACAATGGGCCAACTGAATATTGCACCAATAATCTGTGGGACAAATTTTGCACATTTGTACACTTCTGCCCATACAGAATTACAAAACATTTAGAGTTTTTATATGCTTGATAACTTGATGTGCAGCTGGCTTACCAATCAAAATCTTTGAGATGTTCTGTGTCAATATAGATGTCAACCTCCAGCATGATACTACTTATCTTCTCATCCTTCAGCCTCTGATAAAAAAAGAATGACACATAATTGGTAAATGATAAAAAGTCTACTTTATATTGGTAATGGCTTAAGGAAAAGAAAACATTAAAAAAATATTATTTAGTTGCCCTCAGCAGACCGACCCCCATCCTCTGACAAAAAGCCTGATGTGAACCTTTTTTAAAATTCATTTTTACCAAAAATTTGAAAATCAGAGAAAAACATGTGAAATGCAACCCGAGAAATCATTTTTGGTTGTCGAAGTGTACTTGGTCAAATTCAACTTCACCCATGGCTTTGCACCAGATTTGATAGTCTATGCACTAAAACAAGTGACCACTTTGTATTCTTCTTAAATGTGCTTCAACCAAAGAAATAACAACCTCATTATTATTATCCCCCTTTTGATTGGCAACGGAAGAAACAATTTATTATTCATCTAAAATTAAAATTGGCAACTTAGCACTTCCTGTATTATGTGTAGCACATATTTTTGCAATGAAGAATGAATTTGGTAACATCACAAGTTACTGTATCGTGGAAAATCTTCACGCGGGTTTAATTTTAAGGTAATTTTTTATACTTTTTTTTAATGTAAAAGCATTCTTGTGTAGCAGTAATCACTTTCTTTTCCTTGAAAAATCTTTATTAGTCAGGTCAGGAGACTATACCCTTTTTCATGGATTGTTTCCGAGAATTCATTGCCTCGCAAAAATGTTCGTGGACTAACCAACCAAAAACATTACCACCGTGTAATTATCCCGCCATACAGTATTGAAAATTGTAGTAAAAGAATTAAAAATTATAGTGATGCCACCTTGAGGAATAAAGCATCATTAAATCTGCAGTAAAGTAATTCTCATCTTGAATGATTCAAAACTCAACTTCCTGAGGAAATTTCATACCATGAAGTTAACAAGTAGCGTGTCGCCCATCACAATACATTTCAGCATGTGTTGGTCTTCAGAGCCTTCGGGAAGATATCTGATGACATACTCCTCTTGTGATCTGTTCCAACTGGCTGGCAAAAGCTCACTCTTCTTGCTCAAGGAAGATGCCTAGATTTAATACAGAACAAAAGAAAAAAAACAAATTAGTGATTCAAAGTCAATATTAAGTTATATAGATCTTTAAACATAGCAACATTTTTCTAGGGCAGACCCAGTCTTTGATACCATTGCCTTGGCCTGTATTCTGATACTGAGGTTAAACTCAGCCTAGGTCCAAGTCATTGTTATTTTAGAGTTGGTTAAACTTTTGAAACGCTCTGGCCTAAGTAACAATGGCTTAGTCTGTGGTGAAGTAAAAAAAAATGTTATTAGAATATGGGCAATGTATTTATCTATTCATCGATAACAACATTACTGACAGTGCAACATCATTTACTTCACCAGCATGCAGCAATAGCAGACTTTATTCTTAATACATATGAACCAATAAAATTCAAGGAATTCTAGTAATGTAGTGATAAGCTAGATACAGTGTAGGGCCTTTTGCTTCAAGAAACTTGTGGAAGACTCTTAAAATGTTTGGTGATGCTGATCGATGTCCTGGCCTGTGTTTGACGGCTGATTAGAGTGCATTGATTTCTTATCATTGACAAGATATTATATTATCGTGTTTTTCGATATCAA
This sequence comes from Temnopleurus reevesii, assembly GCA_036244855.1. Lineage (NCBI taxonomy): Eukaryota > Metazoa > Echinodermata > Echinoidea > Temnopleuroida > Temnopleuridae > Temnopleurus > Temnopleurus reevesii. The sequence goes on from BQKZ01003348.1 coordinate 66,749, forward strand.
ACAAGGATTCTAAGTCTAAATTTTTTCTTTTGATAATTTGGGTTTTAATTTATGACTGCTTATCATCTCATTCATACACAGAAACAAAGTCATCATCATCAACTAAACTGTAATTTGTAAAAGTCAACCAAATTAATAAACTTGGCAATGTGTTTCCATAGCAATAAAAGCAAAGTAAAAAGGAGGAGGGATAATTTATGATGCTGCAATATTACCAGAAACAAATGCCGTATTATTTATGCCAAATTTAATGAAGAAAAATTGGGATCTCTGGCGCTTTCGAGAGCCAAAGCCAGGCAGAGTCAGAGATCGAGCTCTCAGTCTCGCACTTCCAGCACCCCAGCGGAGCGAGTGCTCGTGCACCCGCGCTCCTCCGGCAGGACTGTTGAGCTCTCCCCGTCCCGTTTTATTTTCATTAACCTTCTGCATGTTTCACGTTTTATCTTGAAAGCGAAATTATGTCACTTACATCTTCACCTAAGCCAACACACTTGAAACCTTTGTTGATGATATTCCAGTGAAGAAAAACAATCAATCCATCGTACTTGGAAGAAATTGATGATTCTACGCTGGCAAAGAGAGTTTCGAGTCCGGGGAAATTCGCCATTGTTATTGTTGTTATTGCAAAATCACTGTGAGCGTGGTATCCTTTCTTTGAATGAATAGGTCATATGATGAAGCGCCAATTTTGATGTGTGTGACTTGAGATGTGTTTGGGAGACATTCTCCTAAAAGTTTTCGGACTCTCTCATTTTGTTTGAGGGGTCAAAACTAAGTTTGTTGAAGTGAAATTGGAAACTTATCTTGTGAAGTAAGAGATGAAATTTGAGCCCAATCCGAATAGTTTCCCCTTTCCATCCTCTTCCATATCCTCCTTTTTCTCTTCCTCCTTTTTTCCTTCACCCTCCACTTCTTCAAAAGGATTTCAAAAGAAGGATTTCAAAAGACGGATTTATGGAACAGTTTTGAAAATAGAGGGAATTTATAACAATTTTCTTGGATAGATAGTAAAAGGGTTTTGCACCTCCTTCCTGAATGGTGGATCCAAAATTGAGCGAGTTTCAACCAGTAGATTTAATATGCTTTTTATTCCTCTCCTTTAATTAAATCTGCATTTCTCCCGGTCGCTGTATCTGTAGGCAACCACCCCCCTCCCCATATTTTCATTGTCCTCCCCCTCCTATGTGCGAATTGACGGTGGACATGGGGTATAGTGGTCTGTGTTTTCCCCCCCCCCCCCCCCACCAACAATAACAGAGTCTTACATAAATCTTGTGCCAATTACGTTAACCAACATCTCCCTCCCTCACTTCTGTGCCTTCCTTCATACATCACATTTCTTCTTCTCCTTTCTTCACATTATTAACAATTCAATATTTCTCACTCTAAACTTATTAAATCAAGTTCACAACACAACAACACATTTTGCCAAGAATTATTCTTTACAACTGTAAAAAGTGCATTTATTACAAACATGATAAGGATTCAAATAGTGATTACACAAATCAAGAATTCAGTACTGCTTTCCTGGAATCAATACATGGCTGATTGTCAGATGTAAATTGTTTTGAATACTTGAAAGACCTAAATGAATTATTACATTTCTTTAATCATTAAGTGATTAAAGAAGTTATGACTATCCCCATCCAACAAGCAAATGCATGTACATTGCAATCTCAGACATACCAACTTACAATCATATTTCTTACTTTTAGATCTTACTTTTAGATTTAGATGTTGATGAACACAGAAATTCATCGTGCTAAAATGCATCACACCTGTCTCCATGGAAAATCTCATTTTCCTCTATAATTGTCTATTCAATCTTTTATCAAAACAAATGATGTTGATCCATGGTGACACACCTGCCAAACTGTATAGCATATTCATCATGTGTCCCAATGAAAAAAGTTGAAAAATAAAATGTTTTCTGGACCAAAAGTGGAAGCCCGTATGTAATTTTTGTACTGCCAATTTTCATTTATCTTGGTATCCCTGATTTAAATCCTGTTATCCTGTTATAAACAAAGAATACAATTTTTGGTTGGCATCCCTGAAATCTAATAATAGTAAAGTCCCTGAGAGCATGAAAATTGAGTGTTAAAGTTTAAGACACAAATCAATGCTACTCTAAAACAATATCAATGCTCAGAACAATCGATGATCACATTGTTCTTAGCATATCTGAGCTGGGCCCTATTGCATAAAAAGTTGCCCAGGACTTGTAAAGCAGATATCCTTACAGTTGTACTGTAAATCAGACTTTCTAGCTGCAAAATCAAAGGGGTGGGAGAAACTTCAAACCTAATCTTATTTGATCATCCCAAGCCGATGAAAGTCTTAGGCATTAACAACTTTCTTCTATGACAATAATCTGTTTCGGAACTGTGAGGAAAATAATGGTCATTAGATTTATACAAATTTGCACAATTGGAACATTGCGTGGTGGATTTTTAGTTGCACTGGTTATTTACATGTGATGTAACAAGCAGTCAAAATGGGTATCAGTTTATAACTTGAAGATTGAAAAGTATCAAGAGCTTCACTTATAGATCTTGTTTCATGCAACATATAACATACATCATTTAATTTCACTTAATATAAAGACCATAATAAATTAGTTTTTGACAATAGGCTTGTATCGATTGGTGTAAACAAAACTCAGTATTTGGGGTGAAAATTCAACAAATGTAAGCTTAAATTACGTAAAAGTTGCAGAGTTATCATTACAATTATGAATATATCTATTCTATATACATTTTACAAGTGAATTTAAAAAATTTGATGTTTAATATTGCTGAACATACCAATTAGCAGGTAGGACACAAAATATGGCATCTGTTCAAGTAAATTATTGTGTGAAGTACCTCAAAGTACAATGAAATTGTTCCCATTTATTCTACATCTCATATTAAATGTATAAGATTATCTTTCTTTTAAATTATATCAAATCATTTACCTTATTAGGATCGATCATTGTTTTGATTTTTTTATAGTCATGAATCAAATACACATAAAAATAACATTCCAAACTCCCCTCAAACTTTGATGAATATACAAGTACATTCTAAAACCAACAGAATACAGAAACAAAATCTAACAAACACACAATATGCAACTTGCCCATTAATATCCAGAAAATATTGCTCATGAAATAACAAATAAAAACGCACATGCAGTTTTAACTCCAAAGCTACAAACAATCAAAATACAATGTCGGCAGTTATACAGTGGAAACCCAGTACAAAGAGGTACTTGAGACCATAAAAAATACACATAGCAACGTATGGCAGGAATCTTGCTACATCAGGAATATTGATATATCAGAACTCTTTGCACAGACCTACATTACAATGAATACTGATGGTGACATTTTACACTGGAAGATAAGAATATACTATTTGCTTATGAAATGTTGACAGAGAATATTCTATTTGCATATTGCCAACGGAAAAAATGGTAAACAATTATCATTTGTAATACCATCAGTTTCAATGAGGAGTATATAATGAGTCTTGTGCATTAGCTACATCTTGTAAACATTTTGGCAAAGGAATAAGAACTAAAGAAACCAAAATAAGGCTTCTACCACCGAAAAACATTTGAATTAATTATAAAAACAACAGAACAAGAAATATGACATACAGAAGAGGCATTACAGATTATCTACATACTGTCACAGACTCCCCACCCGCATTTTTCAGTTTAGCTAGTAATGATTTGGTAATTGCTGCAATATAACAAAGCATTAACCTTGAATAGGCTGGTTATCAGAAGTTGTTGTGTTTTTTTTGTGAAAGTGGTTATGATGTAGTCCTTACAACATTCAAGAGTTAATCAAAATCAAAGAATACAGGGGAACCATGTTATCAGATATGTAACACAAAACCCTTTCATAACAAGGTGATGTTATTTGTCCCACCTCTTTATACTGTTCTTTGTTTGTTTATTGTTGTTTTTTACCCTTTCTCCAGTCCAACAGACCTCGTTATAAAGAGGTTACACTGTATAAAATGTGGGACCACCGATGTAACATCTTGATAATATGCCCAACGTAAATGTGTGTATCCCACAAACCTTGCAACCATTCTTACATTTATATAAAAAAGGCAAGAACAGATCAAAAAAGAGGGAAAATACAAGATTGTATAATTACAACAAATCATGAAATTATTTGTAGACATGACATTTGAATAATCAAAGGTCATACAATTTTCCTCTAAAGTCATGATTACGAGGTCTGTATTAGGCATGAACTTGGGAAAATTGTGGTGAAATCTAAGTGATGTCATTCACTGTGCTAAATCTAATACAAATCTAATAAAACATTAAATTAATGATATTTTCATATCAATATGTTTTTCTTTATCATACAAAATAAGATCCAGTACATCCCAGTAACGATATGTCCTAAAATACCAAGAATGACAATGTGCGATTCATATGGACAGCTCTTTTCCTGATTATATAGATTATGTAATAAAAGATGGAAGGCAAGCAAAAATTTACAAAAAATCTGTACATGTACATAAGGCACAATAATAAAGTTTCAAACAAAACTGTATGTCATAGAAAAATAAACATTTTACTAAAAATCAACGCATATATGTAATACTGGATTTAATACTTTTGTAAAATGATGGAGACAAAAATGATGATTGTGCAAAATGTATGGAGTTGAATGGGTGTTATGAGAAAAGTGAGATCAACTCCAATCTAAACGTGAGTGAATTACAAATTGAAAACAGTATTCTGAGCAGCTGATGGTCAGCATTTTGAACGCAAGCATTCAACAAGGATTTCAGTAGCCAACACTGATCAACTGTGATTTGCAATGGGATAACTTTCTGGCAACATTACATATCATATAAGTACACACACGTACTAGCTGCACACAAAGAATTATTTCAATTACCTAAATCAAGGACATTCAAACTTTGAGAGCTTCTCAAATTAATACATGTATTTCAACACATGAGCACACCGTCATACAAAATAATGCAGAAAGCTGCGCAGAGCATAGTACTCATACTTTTGAAAGTTGGTCAAACATTATATTTTAGTGACAGAACACTGAATGGGGTTGAGGAAATACTTCATATTCATTTTCTTTTCTTAAATTCTATTGCAGCATCTTGAATTTGAAGAGGAATCAATTGTTCCAGCTGGTCTGCTATCCACTCAAGTTTATTCGCTATTTAAAAAAATTAGCAATGTACAATTGTAATTGTATATCATAGTGTATGTAAACAATTTAATGGAATGACATCTAATTTGGACATTTTGTGGAATGCAAATGAATTGTAAACTGGAAGCCCTCACAATATGTGTGCATATTTCTTGACGTCAAATGCTTATGCTTTTATGTACAGCCGATATACCACCTGTACTGCAGTCACACCAGGATGAAAGACACTATGAGGATGTTGCCAGAAAATTGTGATAGATGGGAAGTTGCAGTTAATGGGCACATGCCAATCAGAAGGATTATATAATGTATGTCTTGTTAGAGGCACTCTGCTGATGGCAACTTTCTAGGAACATGCCCTAACCCATCAAAAGTTATTGCATTACAATTATGGCCACAATTCGGATGGCTCAGAGTGTAATGGTATAATATTATGAGTGTAATGGTATAATATTATCATTAATCATTTGCAGAGAGACGGGAGGAGCGTCGTAAACTGCTCTTGCTCTTCTTTGACCCAACGCTCGGACCTCTCGCCTTCCTGGAACCCGATGACGTTGTCATACATGGGCTGTTACCGTGGTAACCCATCTTACACTTGATGCAGAACTCATACTGGCAAATGGAACTGGAACAGGATGCTTTTCTTGTCTTGGTTTCTATCCGGGCTGGTGAACCGCACTTACACTTCTCGAGCATTTCACCTTCCTTCAGTTGCTTTCCCAGCTAAAATTTTAAAATATATGATAAATTATGAAATTAGTAGGGTGTGTTAAAATGTTGGCTCTTTTATAAAAAAAAAAAGATGTTTTATATGTTTTTGTTTCATAAGGTTTCAAGACACAAGGTTGTAATAATTTTTGTGGTTACATGAGCTTTGCCCTAATATTTCACAATGTAGTTATTTTAAGATAATTTTTTAGGTAGACAGTGTAGACTGAAATTATGTGTGCATTTCTAAAAAATCAAAACTGCATATACAGATAACTCTGCCAAACTCGAATCTGTTGGGACTACTCAAAGCTGTTCGACTTATGAGAATTTCGACTTAGAAGAGGTTAATAACACTAGTTTTGTATGATTTGTTCCAGAAAATCACATCAACTTAGGCAATTATTCGACTTTGACAAGTGATTTAGGCAGAGTTTACTGGAGTAAACTATTTTTTTCATGGTAGCTAAAGCATTTCATTTCCAATTTTGCTACCACAAATTCTCTAACAGCTCTATGATTTTCCTGGTATCTTCTTGTTGAATTATAGTTCATTATTATGGCTCTGATTACCAAATTTTCAATATTGCTCTTGTCCCCAAGGACCCAAGGACCTCATTATAATGAGGTTCCACTGTACAAAAGATATGTAGCATACCTGTAAGAATTTGTCCAGATTGGTTTTCTTGGCAGGTGTACTAGCAGCTGCTGGAGAACCCAGATGCTGAACAGAAGACAATGGAGTACCTGGCCCTGTAACATGGCGTCCAGTCTTTGACGATGATCCAAGATTCTCCTGTAGGGATTGAACATTTTTACTCTGATTAGTGATTCAGTCCCACTGACAACATAACAAATGTAAACCACCAAAATTCCCTGTCACTTTTAATAAGGAACAATGTTTAATGAACATATTTAGCTATCAATATACAGTATACAATAGATGATATTGCAGGGACTGAAGTTCAAATTTTGTAGGGGAGCTATAAATATGTGTACCTTTAGCTCTCCAAGATGCTCTCAAGGGGAAGTTCAGGGGAGCCTACATAAATTGGGTCTTCATGTAGTAAGATTGGGATTACATGAGCCTCTTTAAACTACTCCCTCAAAAGTACTTAAAGTATTCCCGCATAGAATGGCGCCATCTCTCGTTGAAAGTGCTGCCCCGCTGCAGCTACCAACGAGCCAATTGGAGAAATGCCGTGATCGTGACGTCATCGTATTGCATTAGCTAGCTGTGTGTACCGCAGCCATAAAGCTTATATGGACTTGTTCTGTATTAAATCTTGCATATTCTTTGCTTGTTACACCCCTATAATCAGAAAAGTTTAGTAAAATCCGAGCACTGTGATATTCAGTTTTAAAATGGAAATTATATTTGACAGATAAAACGTTTTCCCCCTTTTTTGATCATCAGAAAACTAGCCGTACACATTGCAATGTGTGATTACCATCCTGTTGAGCAGATCCAGTTGCGTTTATGACTACGTGAACGCGAACTATCAATTGAGTCAATCTCAATTCAGGTATACATGTATTAGATTTAATATTGAACTAGGACTGAATCATCACTAAATTACCACGATTACTATTCGTCTATTAATGAAAACAGTGAAACATTTTGTTACAAACTAACAACTTATATTACTCTAGCAGTCGGACGCAGGGTCACTATTCATGTTTTCCCCTTGCAGTGACAATTCACTGCCAGCGCACACTGGCAAAATGAACTCAAAGTCGGGTAAACATTTTCAAAGCTGTTCAATTCTCTTGAGTTCATG
>BQKZ01003349.1:9744-40563 GCA_036244855.1 Temnopleurus reevesii
GGGGGGGTTGCTCGTAGGGAAAAGTTTCTGTTTAATAGATTTACGTTCTTGCGTTTGTTGGGGAACAAAGCAAAATGGACGAGAGAGGGTCATGTGGTTATCTCGTAAATAATAAAATTAGTGCTAATTTTACTGTTTTGGTTAATTCCATGTACCTAAGTGATATACAAATTATATTTTCTGACCTCAGATATCCTTTAAATGCCTGCAATCCTTCGGGAGTGTGCAAAAATTATAACACACCAACCCTTCCCTTTGCGATGAAGATTAACAATCGCCTGCCGTCTTGATTTATATGCTCAACGACCCCCAATATTGATAGTAAGAACATACATGTACCTCACTCTTTTTATTATTATTATTAGGGTTATTAATTGTCATTTCTTCTTGATTTAGTTGCTCAGCAACTCCTCATATTGATGCATATAGATATCCTGCATCGATCATTCTGTTATCTTTATTTAGATCACAAATCAACATTTTCTCCTTGATTTGCACTCGGTGTTTGATGTATCACCGTGATACACATCAATATCGTTCATCACTCTCGTCACTATTTTTATCAAGATTTTCAATCGTTTTTGTCTCTTTTTATTAGGTGCACAGCGACCCCTCATATTGGTGCAAATCATTCATTTATCATTATTGGGATTATGAATCAACTTTTTCTTCTTAATGTAGGTGCTTAATCCATCACATTGATACACATTGATACATATAACCACTCTTGTCACTATTTTCAAGATTTTCAATCGTCATTGTCTTCTTTATTCAGGTGCTCAGCGACCCCTCATATTGGTGCAAATCATTCAGTTATCATTATTTGGATTACAAATCAAACTTTTCTTCTTGATTTGCATTAGGTGCTTAATCCATCACATTGATACACATCAATATCATTCATCACTCTTGTTACCATTTTGATCAAGATTTTCAGTCGTCTTTTTCTTCTTGATGTAGGTGCTCAGCGACCCCTCATATTGGTGCAAATCATTCAGTTATCATTATTGGGATTACGAATCAATTTTTTCTTCTTGATTTAGGTGCTTGACCTATCACATTGATGCACATTAATATCATTCATCTCTCTTGTTACCATTTTTATCAAGATTTTCAATCGTCTTTGTCTTCTTGATTTAAGTGCCCAGCGACCCCTCATATTGGTGCATATTGATATCTTGCACCAATCATTCTGTTATCGTTATTTGGAATACAAATCAACTTTTTCTCCTTGATCTAGGTGCTCGACCAATCACAGATCAATATCATCTCTTTTGTCAATATTTCTATCAAGATTTTCAATCGTCTTTGTCATCTTGATTTAGGTGCTCAGCAACTCCTCATATTGGTGTATATCCATATCCTGTATCAATCATTCTGTTATCATCATTTAGATTGCGAATCAATTTGTTGTACTTGATTTTGTTAGGTGCTTAATCACAATGTTACATATCGATATCATACATCACTATCGTAAAATTTTCTACCAATATCTTCTTGATTTAGGTGCTCAGCGACCCCTCATATTGGTGCTAAGAGGATTGCCTTCCGTGGTTGAGAATGAGACGTTATCAGAAAAGTAAGCTAGAACAAATGACAATACTGCTTAAAGGATTTGGCATTGGTTTCAGTAAGCCCACTTTACACTGTATAATTGAATGTAATCTGATTAATAGGAATAACCCATAGTACATGCAGGTGATTATCTGTGATGTGTGTTACCAAAAATGTTGATTTTTTGGCACAAAATCTTACTTCCAGGTAGGAAGCATTGCATTTTCTCCATATTTTTCTCAATATTCATAAAGGATCAGTCACTGGCTTCAAAATGAGCTGTGTCTCATTAGTGTTGGTCATCACGTCACAGAACAATGGGCATGGATTTTGTTTGACGTGCATGAAATATCTTGTTTCAAGCATATCATGCAAAATTCTTGCCCATTGATTGGTGATGTGTGTGCGCCAGCCATGGTGAATCCGCACAGCTCATTTTGAAGGCAATTAGTGACACTATATGAATTTTGCAAGAAAATGCAATATTTCCTACCTGAAAATGAGATCATGGACTAAAATATCAGCATTTATGGTCGCACAGCACAGATAGTCCAGTGGTATTTTATTTGATATAGACATTATTGCGAATAGAATATACCCAACTCCAGTTCTGAACCTGTTCTGAACACTGGCACAAATATACATGATTTCAGTACGATTTCAGGCTTTACCTGAGTAAGTGCCAAATCAGTCGCAAATCTGAAACAATTGTAACATTCTTACAACTTGAAACCAAATTGGACTTTCTAACTTGTGTATTTCTGTATGCTATTTTTGTGATTTTACTAAAGATTCTAAAGATATTTAGTAAAATAATCTTCCTTTGTCAATACTACACTTTCTTCGAAAATCAGATTGCAGATTGATTGTATAGTGTGTGACAGGCTTTAAATGACAGTGCATAATGAGTGAAGCTCTACGAGAAAACAATATCTAAATGCAGCACTACTACTTCAATATTTTGCACATGGCGCCCAGTTGCTCATATGATGGCCCGTAGATGATGTATTTACCAAGTTGTTTAGTTGCAAAAATGTCCCTTTTCATGATTTTGAAAATGACATGAAATTGTGAAAACGGCCAACATGTCGTGTAAAAAAGGACTTGAACTTAAAAGGGACGTAAAACTATGACAAAGATGTAAAAGTGTGTAAAGAGGATATCTAATTATGAACAACATGTCAAATTCAACATACCATGAGAAGAGTGCTGGTTTTGGTGCTTGATTAAAAGATTTTGTTAATTTATGTCCTGTCTGGGCCACCATAGGTCCACCAGCAGAAATAGATGCTGAAACCCTTTAGGTGTAGTGTTGTGCTTTATTATTTTTTTGATATTTACACCTCATTCTGTTCTATAGAAGGAGATACATATCGTCTTCCGGGTTGTGAGGTTAAACATTTATTTTATGCTTTACCCTCATCTAGTTAAGGACTCTGTGACCTTGTATTATCTGCCTCTTAGCATAGATGGAGACATAACCAAGAATGCCCAACATCTCAGATAATAGTAATAATGATGAACGTTTTTTATGTAGCGCTTATCACTCGCATGGGGAAAGTGTTTAAGAGCTGTCTTACTCAACACTTCAATTAGCACCTGGACCCCGTACTCATACTCATTATGGTGACCGCGCCTTTTCTGTTATTGCCCCCACTCTCCGGAACAAACTGCCCGTATCTATTCATCGTGTCCCCTCCGTATCTCAATTCAAATCTTTGCTAAAAATATATTTTTTTAAACAGTAAAATGTTGTTGTGGGTCGGTCAGTGGAGGTGCACACTATATTTACATTGTTTTAATTGATCGCCTCTGTTTTTGTTAATTTGTTTTGTTAATTTTTTATGTTACCTATTCCTTCTCTTTTTCTTCACTTAATTTACAGGTTAATAATCTTTCCGTAATCAGAATACTGTGCGCTTAGAAACATCCGTATTAAGCGCCTAATAAATGTTATGTATTATTATGATTATCTAGATAGATGGTTAGCTTATTGTGGTGAAACGGTCAAACGGCCATGTTTCCACTCTTTATACTACATATTCCAATCAATTCGCTGTCCTTGATATTACTGAAAAGGCATGACTCCAGTTTACACACTATGCAATGGCCGATTTGATCAGTATGGCTGCCAGGCAACAGCTTCAATCTTTTGTTGTTACGGGTATGGGCCAACTTTATCCAGATTTTTCATAGAAATCCAAGGTGATGATGATGAATTTAGATTTAAAGGCGTTTCTCATTCAATTCTGAATAGTTTTACCCCACAAATTACTTATACCTCAAAGGTTGCACTTCCCACAGGTGAGAGAAAGCATTGGTGAAATAAAGATTTTTTTTTTCGGGTTAAGCACTCTGGGATGTATGTCTCCCTCTGTGTTCAGGTACACCCCAGTCACAAAGGAATAACAGGAGCAGATAAAATCAGGTCACAGCATCCTAAACTGGATTAGCTTTTCCCCACTAGCCGTTGCCCCATTACAGCCAATAGAGTGCACTTGCGAAAGATAGCTTGATTTTCGCCATTTTTTATCCGGAGAATGGCGGAAAATAAAGGTTGTAGCTAAATGAGATCAGCCTACACACTCAGTGCTAGACCAGTAGGGTGTTTTCGATTTTGGTTGTGGGAGGCCCGTGGGCGGTATAAAACTGATGTGCGAAATAAACGAATGACTGAGGCGGCGTGGCGTGCGCCTGTAATCAAGCTGTTTGGGACAGTCATAAATGACCTGAGTTGGTCGTGGGTTTGATCCCGGCCGGTCGCCTCCTTCTCTCTTTCTCTTTCTCCTGGCGTAAATATTCAAATTTGAATGATACACACCTTAAACCAAATTTCTCTCTCTCTCTTTCTCACGATGTCTTTTATTCCGCGTCAATTGTGCGCATCAGTACTCATTTTATACTGTCCACAGGATTTTGTCAACCAAATTAAAAAACACTATATTGTTTAGCACTCATATCGTATGATGTTGTATACAGGTGAAATTATATTGTTTTGGGAAAATATTCTCTGACATGTCTACCTGTAACAATTGTCCATTATTTGCTTTGAATTGGTGGGATCAATCGTTGTGCACTCAATTAGTTGATATGATTTGATCCTAAATTCCAACTTAATAGACATTTTTTTTCCTTCTATATATTAACTCATTTACATCACAACTATATTTTTTAATTTTATTTCATTTATTAGCTTCTACCTGCAATATGTTGGTTTTATTTGTTTTTTTTTAAAATATATCAAAAGTGTTTGCTGCGGCAGTGTGCGATCAGTACTGCCTACTAGTTGACAATTTTTAATTTGATAGGACAGAATAAGACAGAATTCATGATCTTTAATTAACAGAAAAGAAGAAGAAATAGGACGTAAATATATCCCTTACATTTGCAAATATCTATGATTTTTTTTTGCTTATTGTATCAACGTCTCTGTGATATATACGTAGCAGAGCACCACTAATATGAAAACATTTAATCTTCACACTCACTTAATTGCTGCACTCAAATTATCCTACTCCCATTTTCTGTTGAATTGATTCTTGAAATAAACGTTTCAAAGGATTTTGGGGTCTATTTGTTTATATATTTTTTTAATTTATTTATTCATTCATGTATTTATTAATTTATTCATTTATTCAATTATTCATTTATTCATTTGTTTGTTTATTTATTTATTTGTTTATTCATTTATTCATTTATTTGTTTATTAATTGCTTCATTTATTCATTTATTTATTTATTTATTTATTCATTTATTCACTGATTTATTTAAGTAGGGTAACTTCGTCAGTGATTGAAGCACTGTTGTTCTTAGAGGCCCTACATAAAAAAGTTGTTGGCCATTTTACTAGGTAGTACCTCATAGAATTGCAATGTTTGGTTAAGTGTAAAGCTACTTTATATTATTCCTTTTTGTAGCGTTTCATTGCCTAAAATCAATGTGTTTTGCTAACGTGATTTTGTTGCCTACCTCTACACTGACATTTTCTTTCATTTACTTTTCTCTTACTGTGCATGTTTGGTAACCATGACGACTATGATTTGCTTCGCTTTTTATTTTAAACCATGTCTCCTTGGTCGCACTAGACTAGAAACACCGCACTCCCAAACTAACTTTCATGCCTTCACCACCAGCACTTCCTCTGCTGCTGCCTTAACCTTTGACCTCTGTAATGACGATGACCCCTATGACCCCGACAGGGAACTTGCCGACATGGCGACGGCCCATGCCTTTCTCTGCGACCTGGTGGAGAGACAGTGCCTGCCGATCTTTGACGATCTAGACACAGCGCTGCATTGTACGGCCAAGGTTTTGAACCAGGGAGTGCCTATCTGCGAGCTTGAGCTGAGTGACGGGGCGCAACCTGTCAAGTATCCGGATGTCAGGCTGGGACTGAGACTAATGTAAGTGCCCTTTATAGTGGAGGGTAGTCCGTAGCGGCCATGAAATAAAAAAAGAATTGGATAAAACTCATTCAAAGTTAAATACATAGATTTGTTTTTTAAAAAAGGAGGAGGAGAAGAAGAAGGAGAAGAAGAAGGAGAAGAAGGAGAAGAAGGAGAAGAAAAAGAAGAAGAAGAAGAAGAAAAAGAAGAAGAAGAAGAAGAAAAAATTGAGAAAGAGAAGTCCCTTTCAAGCAAAATGCTAAGTCATTATTTTGCATTTTTGTATTATATTTGCATAGCAAACTTACCCAGTATCAGCATATTTGTATTTTATCTTAACAAGCACGATAAAATAGTGCTTACAATTATGTTTCTTATGGGACACCATCTTTCACTTGTGCAACACTGCAGTTTGATACTGCAAGAGTTTGGTTGAACATTGAACTGCAGTGTTGAATGAAGGTGGATCTATTAATACATGATAGGTTCAAGTATGAAATCATGCACATAAATCAAATCATGTCCAAGGGGTTTAATTGTGAAAGATACTGAGATATATCTGCATCTGACATGTACATAAAACTATTGGTGCAACTAAAATGTGTTTTTTTTCTACTTATTTTTGTTTTTAGAAATCTGAAGGAGACATTCAGGACCTATGACTCTGAAGAGACAGGCTACATTGCATTGAAAGATGTAAGTCTGGAGTCCGTCAGTAAAAATTTGCTAAAAATATTAAATGAAGGAAGTTAAAGTAGATATGTGTAATACAGTACTATATAAATTGAATTTTTTCTCCATCTTTTAATGCTGTGTTGATCCATTTTATACCTACATCTTGTAATTAAATCATGTCTGCTTTAATAGAACAAAGTTCCAAGTATTTAGTTCAGTTGTTACTAACCACATAGCCACTATCTTTGACAAGAGGCACGCATAAATTTGAATCTGTTCATAAACTATTGCACCAGTAAATTCCAACCTTGGTAGAGTCAGTCAACCAATAGCATGTTGCCAAATTTCATATATATAATCTTTTTTCAGCTCAAGTGTAAATGAATGCTGATCCCAAAAAAATTGCAATGGAAATGTCTCCAAAAGTGAACACTGCAACATTCAAGATTCAATATTTATTTATTGGTTATGCAAAAAAAGGCCGATTTAAAATTCATGTCTGTTATATAGGAAAATACTAGGCTTTTGCCTTGCAACATGATTACTATTAACAGTATTCAATCTATGGACTGCCGAAGCGGCCATGTACACATTTTGCAAAGCTTGTTATTTTCTAAACAAAATGACTTTTAAGGCCCTTAGGACCTCACTGTATTCCAGAGCAGATTCTCTTCCACTTTGGCTCCCCATAGATCTAACGTCTTTAATAGCCTTCGAATTGTACAGCGAAAGCCCAGTCATAAACTGCATGAACAGAATAGTGCAGAAATATAATGGAGATATTGTTAAAATTTATATTACCAACATGAATTCATCTTTTCTGCAAATTTCCTATTGTTTTTACAGGCACTTCTAGCGATGAAATCTCTCACCAAGAAGGATCTCTCCTTCCCTGCGTACGAACAGATCATGAAAAGTTGTAGCAAATCGGGGGATAAACCTGAGTTTAACTACAATGAATTTTGCTGCCTTGTGACTGAGTATCTACTCTATCAACCAGCGCGCAATGGCTTTTCCAAGTTCTTCCAATCGACCTTCAGTAAGTCCTAAAATGTCTTATTATATTCTGTAAAATTTTACCGGATTGTCACAGTAATTTACAGTATGTTATCTGCTCTACCTCTTAATGGATTAATATATTCATCATTTGTACAAACATTAATTATTTATAGAGGAGCCCATTAAGCCTAAAAATTTATTTTATTCAAATGATAGTTACCATCAAGTCCTGTGTGATTGTCCCCACAATTCTGTTTCTTTTCTCCTACCTCTTTTTATTTTGGCATGACTATTCAAATTTTGATATCAATAAACACATCAGATGGTTACAAACTGATTTGGTGCGGTAACAGTGGGGTTTTCAGATGGTGATGTTGAAGGTTAGATGTGCTACATGTATTCTCTTTCTTCTTCTCTTTCTTCTTCTCTTTCCTCTTCTCCTTCTTCTTCTTCTTCTTGTATAAGTATTTAAATTGGAATGATTCGTGCCATCAAACCCATATTTGTTACCCTCCCCTCTCTTGTAATTGAACAAATTTTGTTTGAGAAAAAAATCAAAGTTCTTTTATTTTAAGAAAGTGAATAGTATGTAGCATTTTATATAGCTCTTCATGTTATTCCACAGTGACAATCTGATCTTATCTTAACCTGTCAGGATTCTTCCGTCAGTTCGGGCAGAGTGATGTCGATGATGATGAAGAGATAGACATCCAAAGAGATGTCTTCCTTGGTGTGTCGTGTCGAGATAGTCATAGGAGGGAGGAGATCGTCATCATTTCTATAAGGTCAATAAAATATACAACTTCTAAATGACTGGCCTTATTTATTTCTCAATAAGATGAATATTCTCTTATTTAATCTTCCCTTTTTCATCATGTTTATTTCAGAGTTCTTCCGTCAGTTTGGGCGGAGCGATGTTGATGATGATGAAGAGATCGAGATCCAACGAGATGTCTTCCTGGGCGGGTCATGTCGAGATAGTCACTGGAGGGAAGAGATTGTCATCCCTATCCTCAGGTTTGAAAACACATCTTCATTTTTTATTTACTAAATGATTTCTGAGGTCAAAAATAATAATTTGCTGGTTGGTGCAAAACCAACCCCTTGAAAAGTGTCATGACATTAAAAAGGTCTTTTTGAAAATATTACTTTACTATACTATTATACTTTTTGAAATATTGAATTTTAAAAATTGTATGTTTCTCATCATAAATCAAATGATGACTTGAACAAAGACTAGCTCACATGTTGGAGAGATAGGGACATGCACACAAAGAACATGTACGCATTATTACAAAAAAAGCTTGGAGTTGGGTTCCATGCATTGATTTTTTTTATAAGTTAGCATCCAAACATCTTGTTCATTCAATATAAACTGGACAAATTGTTGTGTGCTGGTAAACATTCAATGTTCATTGTAACTACAACTGGAACAAATTAATGCGGTGAGAGATCGTTCTCGCATGCATCTGTCCTATGGAAAAACCTGCTAGATTTAAAAAAAAAAGGTAAATGGTGGATGGAGGCTTATGGACGCTCGAAAACAAGTGCACAGCAAATGTCAATTATTATTTTTATTATTATTTATTCAACAAAGACAATGGTACAACAATTGCGGGACTGATGTGAGCACACATCAGTTGTTCATTCTTTTTATCCTGTCCACGAATTTAGAAACATGCTAATGAGTTGTTTAATCAGTGTCTTTCAGAACCAGCTTCTAATGTATGATTCCCTCTTGCTTTACAGGAAGAACGCGCTAACCTATTTTGACCCGGTGGTACCGAACTGGAATCTTAGATACCTCCCTCTAGAGGCCCAGGCGAAGGATAACTGTAACTACCTCTTCTATGTCATCAATAACCTCTCTCGATCTGCAGCTTCTATGGTCGAGGTAAATACTGACCTTCAGAAATATTTATCAACCCTAGTTCCATATGGAGGATATTAAATTTTACACCCCCTCAGCGTTTTCCATTAGAAAACTGAAATGCAAAAGCTCGCATCATAATTTTTAGGGGACTGTTTTGTTGTAAGTCTTGCGCAAATTTTCCAATATTAACAACATGCACTTACATGTAAAATATGTGAAGATTACTAATTTTTCCTGGCTCATGTTGGCAGCTATGTAGAGAGTGGTGGCTTTCTTCAAAAATTCAATTTTTCCATTTAAGTGTGCACACTTCATTCAAATCATAGTTTTTTACTAAAATTTTTGTTTGTAGTCAGATCTTTCTTTTACTCTCAAGTTTACGTTTTTACATTGTCACCGGTTGTTGTTGTCTGCAGGTTGCCCATTACGTCGGTCAAGGCCGTAATGTTATTCTATGCATTCAAGAACTCCAAGATGGTATCGTCGTTGACGGGGAGGAGGTAAGCATCGCATTAAAAAAAATATTATTTAATTTTATCGCAAGAAACAACGGCAAAGATTTAAGAAAAAAATACTTCCATTGATTAATTGAATGCTTCTGGAAATTAATGGGTGTTTCAACAAGCTTTTGAAGACATAATAGAGATACTCTTTCCTCTGCCAGTTTGTTCCATTGTTTTGGAACATTAAAATGGGAGTCATTTTCCCCAATGTCTTGCATCTTCTAATAAGAGGTTCATTGGTTCAAATCAAAGTTATGAAATCTATTTCCTTCAGAACAAGGTTTGTTCAGAGATAACTCGGCCTATGCAAGAATAGGGAAATCCCATCATAACATACGTTTTCCAAAACTGTGTAAATGCATAGAGATAGTTTATACGTTGGGTTGTTTTGGCCCAAGAAATATAATTAGACTATGCTGCACCCAATTCAGATGAAAATGGGTATCTTGTAGGAATATACATGTATTCCTCAAAATATTTCTGCTCCTCAAGCATGAACACTTAGGCTATTCACAAAGACTAGCGCAGTTGAATAAATTAAGTATGGTAATTGCGTCCTATAAATTAATCTATATTATTATTTTAATAATTGAAACCAGTGCTTTGCTTGGAATTTATATTCAGGTTGATGATATGGTACCTAGTATTAAGTACAGTAGAGTATGTATATGCCCTATTATTCACTTATTTATTTTTTATTTCTCAGCTAACCCCAAGGGCGGTCAAGGACTACAACAGAGGGCGCCAGTACCTCCAAGACGTGGCCAGCCGCGAGCGTGTACCGATATTTGACGACATAGCAGAGGCAACGGCCGCTCTGGTTGACAGAATAAAGAGAGATCAGGAGCGCGTGCTGCAGGAGAATCCGTCCCCTTCTCATCAAAGTTGTCATGCACCTGCCAGTCCGCAGAAGCAAGGGGAACTAAGGTCACCCATGTCATCGTGTCTTGGATTATGAGTAACAATGGCAGATATGTCCGTCCCTTTATTATTCTGCATATTTTCCCCTAGCCCATCAAAATTGTAATGTTCCTGCCAGTCCCTATAAACAAGGGGAAATTATTATTTTTATCAGATCTTGGATTATGAGTAAAAGGGGGAAGATTTGCATCCATCTCAACCTCGCGGCATATTTGCCCCTGACCCACCTCTATCAAAGCGGTTATGTATCGGCCAGTTCGCAGAAACAAGGCAGCTGGAATCACCCATTTCATCATGTTTTGGATTATGAGTAACGGGTGGTTTGCACCCCTCTCAATAGTGACATATATATTTGCCCCTGACCCCCCCTCTATTGAAGTTGTCATGCACCGGCCAATCTGCACAATCAAGGGGAGCTGAAATCATCCTTTTTATCAGGTCTTGACCCCTTCTCCACATTGACACATATTTGTCCCGACCCCCCTCCCCCTCCATCGAAGAGGTCATGTTCTGGTGAGTCCGCAGAAGCAAGAGGAGCTAAGATCACCTATGTAATCGTGTCTGGAATTATGAGTATAAGGGGAAAGATTTGAATTGGTATTAGGGGCAGATTTTTACCCTAACTTTAGATTCCACCAATGTTTTCCATTAGGCCCCCCCCCCCCCACAAACAAATAATTGTTTGGATGCCCAAAACCAACCGACCCTTAGCCTTTTGACAAGGCCTTCGACTTTGGACTTCCCCCTCGACGGCGATATGGAGTCCCCAATAACAGCGCGAGCGCAGCGAGCGCCATCTTGCGTCAGCAAGCTGAGACGCCGACAGGCGTCGAAGGCCTTTTAACAAGGGTTTCACCGACCTCTTGTTTTTTATTGTTTTCAGCAATATTCTGGTCGGTGAAAGTCCAGCTCCGATCCATCCAATGAGCGCGCGTTGAAATGACGTAAAAATGAATTATGCATAAGTCGAAGATGACCGCTATTTGCATATGCCTCACGTAGTCTGATATCCTAAATGGCGTTTGCGATACTGAGCGTGAGCGATTCTGAACTTGAAGAAAGCCTTCAACATGCCGCGAAAACGTTGAATATCACGAATTTCACACAGCATCAAACAACTGCAATCAAAGCCGCTCTTAGAGCATGTAGAGGCCAAGACTTGTTCGTCAATCTCCCTAAAGGCTTTGGGAAAAGTGGTATATTTCATCCCGTATGTGTGGATCACCTCCGACTCAAATTCAAAGAGCGAGCTTGTGACGGTGAAGCTGACGGGCAGTGTGGAGCGGAAACGGGACAACGATCTCCCCCGGCCCAGACTATAGTAACAAGTAGTGAGTCCCTTTCAAGCGCCGCGCCAGTGGAATTGGAAGCACGGTATTCGTGATTTCGCCACTTGTGTCGCTCATGAAAGATCAAGACTTGATCTTGAAGTAGTTGGAAGATCATGGACTTTTCTGCAGAACCGATAAGCACTGGGACTGATTATTTATCTTAATTTCGAGATTTTTTTTCTAAACCTATTTCGTATAATAATACAATTATAATATTATAAGGTTGGAGGAATTAAGACTAAACAAGGGTATGAGATTCGTCTATTGCAACTTCTTCATAGGTGACTTCGATCGATAGTAATTATATTTTGGAAACTCTATGGTAGTTTCTTTAATACTATCAATATTTCTTAGATGAATGTAAAATCGGAATAATTTTTAATGTTATGTACTATGATTTAAATATCATCTACTATGATTCCAAATATATATTATTGGTAAGAGTCCAGTGCGATTCCGAATTTATCCCTATCCAAATGGACTATTCTGAGATCGTGGCTGTACGTTTCAAAGGATTTCATTGGTTGACCCTCTTGGCCCTTTAACTATTCATGAGTGGGGTTGCATTATGCATTGTTCTCGTACCTCATGAATATATAATTTAGATCGCTTGTCAAAAGGCCTTCGACGCCTGTCGGCGTCTCAGCTTGCTAACGCAAGATGGCGCTCGCTGCGCTCGCGCTGTTATTGGGTATTCCATATCGCCGTCGAGGGGGAAGTCCAAAGTCGAAGGCCTTGTCAAAAGGCTAACCGACCCTCTGAAAATGACCCATCCAGAGACCATGCTTATCATCCAATCAAGATCTAGGATTTCATTCGATTAGCCAATACTGACGAATTTGTGAGACTTGATAAAATGTTGCTGAAACATCCCTTTGACACCCCTTTGACAATGGATCAAGAAGGGATGATCAACCCTTCGATCTTATAATCTTGAATCATAAGGCTTCTAGTATCTAATTCTTGCCAAATGTTCTGCAAAATATATGTCCATTGTGTGGAGGCTAATTATACATGCTGTAAAATCATGAAAGTCATCTTTATTATATGTTTTAATGTAGGTGATGATAGTGATTATATACATGTAGTCATTTTATGGGTGTTATGCCATCTTTCTATGCAGGATTTGTTTATGAAGAAGACTAATGAGATCACTTATCATGTAAGACAACATTTTGAAATAGAAAATGTTGAATGGGGATAATATTATCGTAGTGGGTGAAAATAAAAGTGAATTCATGTTTTTTAATTTTTATGTCAAAATAGTTTTGAGGCACTACTGATATATTACCAATTGTCTGTTAGTATTTAGAATGTTTTAAGAAATACACAATTTTATATTTATTGAACATGTAGGATGTATTTCATGATCACTGGTAGGTATGATGTGATGATATATTACCCTTTTGATGACATCATAATTTATTTTAGGTCTTGTATTAATAGCAGAGCTGCCAATATTCCAGTATATCAATGATCTATCAGATAAGTATCTTGAAAATACTGCTGTTTTTAGGCTCTTTCCTATGAAATCACAGTTGGATCAGCTGTTTGGCTATTCACTTTCTAATTTCTAGGTGAATGAATATTCCAAAAAGTTGTCATACATGTGCAAGTGTTAATATTATCCCGATTTTTTTACTTTTTGTTGCTGTTTTCTAAGAACAATTTTTTTTATGTTGAAAATTATAATTACAACTTGCATTTTCATGAGATTCAGAGACAGGATTATTTATTTGTTACCCTCCAGCAAAATATGAATGAAATCCCTCAGGTGTATGTCTTTTTCATGTACACCATATGATCATTGTATGAAGATGTTATGAATATTGTGTATAAGCCAGCCTTTTCACCTGACATAAAGCTTCCCAATCGATCGTACGATTAATATAAATCGTAAGTCATAATAGTTTTATATTACAGGGAGCTACTCTATAATGGATATACAAATTATTTAGGTCTATCTAGTGGAAACTATTTGGCGTATTTGTTCATCAAACAACATATAATATTCTGAAATGATATATTTATATAAAATTTTCATATTGTGATTTTTATTGTGATATAGATTTCCTCAGCTTTATAATGATATTACAGAGGTAAGCAAACTATTTGGACTTGCTGTTCATAATGGTATCAAGCAATATTCCTACTAAAGTGGAACCTCTTCATGACAAAGTTCTGGAGACCATGAAAATATACTTACTTCAGGAGGGTGTTTCATGAAACTTGTCGCCAGCAACTAGCAGTCAGTTTTTTACAATAACCATCTTAACAGTCAGTGATAGTGCTTTTCATCCAATCAAAATGAAGAATTCCATTGTAGTCAGCGCTGACTTCTTGTCGCTGGCGACAAGCCGTATGAAACACTCTACCCGTTGCTCATTATATCAGGGTGGACAACAAATAACTAGAAGTAGCAGGTACATGTAAAATAGCCTTACTAACAAGGTTTTGGTCTATCCAACTTCTTTATGATGAATTTCCACTGACTCTCACAATCGAATTCATACATTTTTGTACCTATCCTGTCTGGTGCTAATTTTTTTGTAAGGAGAGACAATCTAACTCATGACTTTTCATAGACATACTCTGTATTCACTTTGAATTATTAATTGAAACAATCAGGGTATGTCTCCTTGAGAAAAATCCAAGGTAATTTTGTATGAATATAGTGATTTATGTGGACAGATTTTCTATTTCAGAATCATACTTTTTATCTCACAGAGGTTTTCTACAAATGTAATGTGCATGTGTTTCTACAAAGTTGCAAAAACAATCAGAAGTTATAAGGGATTTAAGCACAATTGAAATATTGAATGACTTTGCTCATAGTTACACTGAATTAATATTTTACACATTTTTTTTGTTACTCATGCTAGTTGCAGTCTGTGGTATCGTGAGAGAAATGGGAATACTGTAATTCATTTATGGTGATCTGCCATAGGATTTCAAGCATGATGGCACTCTCTCCTTCATTTGTGACTCTATTGTAAACCAAAACGTTCATACCAAGTACATTTTCTACTCTAAAAAAATCATTGTATTCTCCAAAGATATTCATTGATGATTGCTATAAATTGAAATCAAGATGAATATTTTGCCTTTGACTTATTGGGGCATGATTTCCTATATGTGGTGCTAATGAATATTATTTGTAGAGTATGAGAGAGACTTGATTGTGTTGGCCCCTTTTCCATGTTCATTTGATACAGCCCTCCATCAGAAAAAACAAGAAAATTTGATGTTTGGATGAGTTTGCTCTGAAAGAGGTAGAATGTTTGTCCTATGGTTTCAGTAGGTGATAGCAAACGTTCACAAGTCAGAGGAGTTAATTATAAATAAATAATAAAGAATGGGTTCAGATATTTTCTGACAATGAAAGTGTTTCAATGAGCTCATACACAACAGTGAAATATTCACTTTAGTGATATTTTTAATACCAAAGTCTTGTAATGTGGAAAATTTGAACTATGTATTTTTGTCTGTCAATTGTTGTATGAATAATCAAAATGTAAGATTGATCGGTTTTTTATACATATGCAATTTATGTGAATTATATGTACATATAATCTTTGTATGAATGTAATATACGTGTTTTTATATTTGATCATGCATGTCATTGTGTGATATGAGTCATTAGTAGTTTAATGAATTGGCATACAGAAATAGGATTGCTGCATAGACAGAAAGAAACCCTGACATAGCGACAAATGCACTTTGCATATTATAGAGGGTTTCAGTAATGTCAAATTTTATACACACAATCTTGTCAAATGTTCAGCAGTGAAATGTTTGTTTACAAACGATCACATTTCAAAAGATGGAATGAATATCACTTATATTGCTTGTTGCTAGGTCAGAGAATTTATGATGTTTGTCTGTGTAAACCCTGAGTCACATAAAGAACCGTAAGTAACGCAGTTGAACACAACTCTTCGTTAAGTTCACAGTTAACTGCCTCTAAACAAAGAGTTGTTTTGAATCGCTTTGCTTCCGGGATTCTATGTGACTGGAGCATTAGCAAAACTAATCTATGCAATTTGCATTCTTACTATTATGAAGTGGTTGAAGTGGTTGTGAAGCGGCTGTCTATTGACACGTGAATACATGTAAGTTTGCCTTGGGGCAAACATGAATCTATTTGATTACATTACGAAAACCCTCTATTCTCTACCACCTTTCACTTTGTGATTGTTGCTATGCCGGTTTTGTGCAAAGCACCTAGGTTTCTATACTCATTCACAGTATCACTGACAATACTTTTGATGTTTTTACCACAACTTTATTAGATAAGTATTACATCACAATGCCTAGAGACGTAGTGTAAGTTTCAATATTTCACCTCAGTAGAGAAAAAAATCACCTCATTTTGATAGATTACAGTGTACGATATATTGTGATAATAACCTTTTGATATTTCATATTCTGGGAGTGTGAATTTTTACATAGCATTTCATCTCAAGTAAGCTCTGTACTGTACCTCTGTTTTTATAGATTTCTCAATTATATACAAAATTCCTCTACTGTAAAAGCTGAAGTTTTTGCTGTGGGTTTACTTTCGTGAATTTTGGAACCATCAATTTTCTAAAATTTTCTCTCACTAGAATGCCCATAGGCATTTATGCATTATTTCTTACAAAATCTGAAGATAACATCTTGCGTATTTGTGAAAAGGTCTGAAATTCAATGAATTCGCTAACATTTATGTATGCAAAAATATTGGCTTTTACAGTACCTTAGAAATGAATTATAATAAGGGTCTTTGGACCATAAGAATTGTTACTAGCAAATAATACATAGAGTTTAGATCAGCAAATAAGATGTGTCTTATACAAGCACTGTGGAACTCCATTTAAAAAAAAAATCTGGGACAATTAAACCTTGTTATAAAGAGCACTGATATAACAAGTTCTTGTTATAACAAGGTAATTTTTCCTAGTCCCATCTCTTTGTATTTTATTGTATTTTGACCCTGATTCATCAAGGTTTCAATATAAAGAGATAATTTCTCTGGTCTCAATAACCTCATTATAATGGGGTTAGACTGTGTAATAAAATTTCATAAGCAAGTTGTCTTTCCCGGTCCCATTTAATTGCAATCTGTACAGTTCAATATTGGATTTACTCCGGTCCCAGATAATGACGTTCCATTGTATATGTTCTTGTTTTTTTTATGAGTTTCCTCTCTGTACATATACATTGCATTTTTAATCATGATATGAATTGTGAAATATGCAGAACTTCAATCTACATAAATCTTTCCCATACCCAGTTTTTCAAATGGGTTCATGAATTATACTGGAATATTTTAGGAGGTATTAGAGAAAATTAGTGCAATATTTCAGTTATCTCACATTTATTCTCCAGGTTTTTGTTTTATGTAGAACCAGTTTGCTTTTAGATTCGAATAGTTTCTTTTTATTGATTTTTCTATAAGTTTTGAAATACCAAGTTAGTTGTACTTATTTTGTCTTATTTGCATCTTTCAATTTGCCTTGAATGATAAGAATAAAAATGTATGCATGAATATTGATTTTTTTTTTGCAAAACAATGTTAATTCTTATTTTATTATATTGGATTGTTCGCATGATAGGCCCTATATGCCATGTCTGTTTGTATTATGATTGTGACCTGAAAAATGTGTGGTTGTCCTCCACTGACTGACGCTCTGAAAATTGTTCAACTTGATTTTTTCTTACTTTTCACTCAAATTGCAAGATATGTGTATCAAATTCAACTGGAAAGTCATTTGAATATGTTCTTTGGCTTTTCACTCCTGTCTAAGGGGTATTGCTAAAAACGTTCAGTTAATTGCAAATCAACTGCAAAGTAGTAGCACTTTCAGTAGCACACAGTCTGCACTTTTACCAAAACGTGCATGAAACAAAGAATTTGATTGGCACATTCCGATCCACTGCAACTTGCCATCATTTGCAACTTCATAGCAACATCGCCATAAAGGGGGTGTTGTTCAAAAGTTTTTAAAATTGTTACACGCATTTCCATTCGCACGTGATTTGCGCTTCTAACAAGACACGCATTAAGCAGTGATTTTGATTGGCGCGTTCTGATCAACTGAACTTGCGCTCAATTGCAATTTTTGAACAACGCCCCGTAAGACTTTTTTTCCTCATTAAATATGAATGTATTTTCCCAAAAATGATGATTACAAAATTTGTTGTGATGCGATTTTTCAAAATTGGCATTGGAGGGCAACCAAACGTTTTTTTGGTTTCATTCTTATAAAACCATTTTTGACAAAATATATGTGTGGCATCACACATAAGCAGTTATAGTTATAAGATTATTGAGCAGTCCAAATTACATGTATTACCACATTTTTTGTACATTTTACAAAACTGTTGTAATCTGAATATATACAAAGTGAATAAAGAGTATAACAGATTTTGATTTAAATGTCAAGATTTCTCATGAATTTTGTTAAAGTTTATAGATGTCTCTCTCCACCCTTTCCCACTCTTCCCCTCTCTCACTATCCCCATCTCTTTCTCAATATCTTTATCTACCTATTACTTACTCTTCATGTATCACCCACTATTTCTTTATATCCAGGCATCTACAAGTGCACTTTCCCATGAAGAAATGTTGCTTGCCTAAATTCCTGATCAATATCCTCTATTTTACACTTCCATTCATGCATAGAATACACATCTTGTCAAAGCTTTAATATGTTGAAGCTTATACATGTACAACCAGGAAGGAATCTTTTGAAAGAGCAGCATAACAAACATTAAATAAATTTTCAAAAAACTGGCAAAGTCTTAATCTGCTGATATCAAGAGCCTCAGTAAAAATAATTTAAAAGTTTCAAATGATATATTAATTGTGCCAATATTTGCACACCTAGCCTTCCCCACTTTATCAGGAGAGCAGAGACACAATCAACCTTTGAGTCCTACCTAAAGACCTATCTTTTCCCCACTCCCTTGTCGCCCCAAGAATAACCATATCATACCACTGCTGGGAGTTCTTGGACTGAAAGATAAACCATAGCACTGATTAGGACATTGAAATCTGTGAGACATTATTTTGAGTAATTTGAGCGCCATGAGCGCCCAACTGAGGCGGATACCGGCGCTATACAAGAGACCATCATCATCATCATCATCATCACATGCCCAATTGCACAGCTATTTCACTTGCCCTGGGCAAGTGGGTTTGTAGAGCACTGACTTTAATCTCTACCATATCTTTCTTATTCTTAAAATTTCTTGTTTTCTGCTCTGCACTATTCATCTTGGTCACATCTTGCTATCTACATTCACACTGTATTCCACTACTAAAAATCTTCCTCAATAGGCGGATTTACTAATGTGTTCATATTTATGCGCGTTTCATGCCAACAAATGAATCTATATGGTATTCCTTTAATAAACCTGTTGATAACAGTAAGACTACAATACTTCAAATCCAGTTTGCGTACATCATTTGTTGATATGTTGGCCAAGCTTTAGGGTTGTCAAGAACAAAGTTTAAGGAAGAGGTATGCATAAAATTTACATAGCGTATTTGTAACACTGCCTATTGTTCAATGTTGTTGACCTAAATGCAATATGAACTATATGCCACAGGTACTCTGAAAGCAGAAATTTGCAGGCATCATGATTTCCCGTAATAGGCGGGTTTACTAATAGATGCAGATTTTCTGAGTACATATACTCTATAAACAAAGGTTGCTCTTGACAACACAAAATCTTGCATGATGCTTGCAAGAACAAGTGATATACATGTATGCAACCTGAAATCTGAGTATTTTGGTTTAATTGGTGCTACCAGATTCAAGAAATACCACGTATTTACATTCATTTGCAAGAAACATACAAATTTAAATCTATTAGTAAGTAAACTTGCCTATTGTGGCTGTATTTGGGTGTCTGATTAGGAATTCAATGAATGAAAAAAGTTTGCATATACAGTTGATGCAGAAATCAATGATACAAGAAACTATTAATTATGATGGGGTACTATATATTATTTTTTCCAGAACAATAACAATTTAACATTAAAATACATTTGAATTATGCATAGATCACACACACATACAGATATATTTGTACAGATAAATATATATTTGGTATAAACATCCATTATACAAAATGATAAAAACATCATATTGCTTTCTTCATAAATCATGTTTTTCTGATCATTCCCATTTCATGATTATTCTGAAAAAAAGTGTAAAAAAGATTATTCAAATACATGGAGTATCTTATTTTGTTTTTGTGTTTGAATTAAACTAAATTGCTAACAATATCACGTTATTCAAATAGGTTTGTTGTTGCACAATGTAGTGTAGGAATATCTTTCAGAAAATAGTCCAGAAAAGGACAGAACAAAAGATAACGTGACAACACATCATGCAACAGCAAACCTATTCTAATGTCTACATCATGCATGTTCTGATTTTCTTCAAGCTCAAATTATTCTGAATTATTGAGGTTCTGAATTGATTCAATCAACACACACACAGACAGACAGACAGACAGACACACATACACACACATACACACACACACATACATACATTGCATTCCTGAGAGGTGACAAATGGTAATGCAAAATAAAAATAAAATGTTGCTTTCATAATCTCATAAAATTGTAAAAGTCAAATAAAACAAGTTTAAATTACATAAGTTTCATTGCTTTTTAAAGGACCCTGGCGCACAGCTTTGAATGGAAAAAGGAGAAGAAATTGTCAAACCTACCGCCCAACATCAGCAGTTCTAGCTTATCCATCCTTGTCAAGCCTATATTGATCATATAAATACATAGTCACCCGGTACACAAGCATACTACATGTGAGTGTCTCGTTGAGCTCAAAAACGAATGCAAAACAAATCTCTATCATTGGAGAAGACTAAAATCTCTATTCTGACAACACACCAGAAAACCCAAAAATCCCTAATCTCAACTTTTCTGTATTCTTTGCTCGATTCTCAAATAATGGCATCTGATGATTACAATATCATTATATATCCAGAATAGCCAACAGTCCTAGGATATCTGTCTATTTCAGCACACATTGATGGTAAGTCCTTAAATTTTTCTTTGGTTGTCATGTGATGCAAAAGTACTGGATGATGTCATCTAATCTACCTTCTATTGTTTATATGTGAAGGTTATCTTTCCGCGTCGGATCAATGTTGATAAGTAGTGATAGGGACGTGATTCCTCTGTATCTAGGCAATGTGAAAGAATCAATGTGAACAAACTTCTAGAAACTCTTTCCAGGTTAAAATATTTCTGGAAGTAACATCCCTTTCATGAAACCCTGACAAGAGGAATAATGTCGCCTAATCTCCCCTTGATCTTCATTAGATCAAACTTATCTGCCCGGGTTGATCCTATGTTGATGTTTCTTCTCTATCCAGTAATTTTGAATGAATCTTAAGAATCTCTACACAGTACCAGAACACTTCTGGAATCTATTTTTTTTTATAGTTTCCATGATGATGTCATGATGAAACCCTGATGTAGGGGATAATGTCACCTAATCTACCCTCGATCTTCATTGGTTCAAGCTTATCTGCCCGAGTTGGTCCTATGTTGAGAATGGCTACTGGTGTCTTTTGTCTCCATTCTCTAGTAATTACAAGCAAATCTGCATAATCTGTAACAAGTGTAGGAATACTTCTGAAAGTTGCTATGTTGTCAGGAAACCATGATAAAAGGGATAATATCACCTAATCTACTCTCAATCTTTATTAGATCAAGTTTACCTGCCCGGGTTGTGCCTATGTTGATGATGGCTACCAATTTCTTTTCTGATCAGGAATTACAAACAAATCTCTAAAATCTCTACCCAGAGTAAAATTCTGTTAAATAGAAATGATATTGTTTTGATGAAGGTGTCATGAAACTCTGATAAAAGGGATAATGTCACCTAATCTACCCTCAATCTTCATTGGTTCAAGCTTATCTGCCCGGGTTGGTCCTATATTGATGATGGCTACCGGTTTCTTTTTTGTCCAGGCAGAGTGAACGAATCTGTATCCTGAGTAAACCTAAAATATTGGAAAAAAAAGAAAGAAAATTTAAGAGATTAAATGAATTCTTGAACAAGGAATTTAGCACTAGCCAGGATAATGAAGGAATGCTCTGTTCATTTAATAATTGCAAATTAATTATTAATAATAATAATCAAGGAATCGCCTTGAGTACATAATGGAATCTGGTGCACCCTGTATCATAATTATTATTATTATTATTATTATTATTATTATCTGGATTTTCTAGGACTGATAGAAGAAAGAGTAGGCAAAGGAAACATTTCTTTAAGCTTCAAAACATCAATTAGTCATTTTATCTGTACATCCATCCCCCAATTTTTTTCTTAACTTACAAAAATGCAAAATATGGAAGATGTTCTAACTAAAAAGTGATTAAGGATCATACTTTAAGATAAATCAAATTGCAGTGGAAACTCTTTGAGGAGCAGAAAATTAACTGGTACCAGCCATGACGTTTTGCCATTTTTTTTTGTTGGGCAACATTGATACAGTGGACACCTATTATGAAGACAACTCTTCCAGTAAAATACTGAAAGAATGAGTATTTCTGTAAGTTGTTTACCTTGATTTGAAAAGATAAATTCCAAAGTCATCCAATGAATGTGATTTAGCCTTTATAATACTCTACTCTTATTTCCCATCCTGATAGTTATGGCAAATGGAAATGCCAATACTGTACCTCCAGAGATGAGCCGATAACAAGGACTGCATCGCTTTCATCCAGCTTCTGGAAGACAAAATCTTTGATCTCCCTGTCGACATTATCCCCAAAGAAAACCAGATGGGGTTTCAGGAGACCTCCACAGCTCTCGCAGGCTGGAACTTGGAACCGGGTCACGAGGTCATCTGGAAGGATTAAATCACCGTCGGGAGCCGCAGCGAATGATCTGCTGCCAGTATGAAAGTCAGGGTTTGCCTCTGTCATTCTTTCCTGTAGAGCATTTCTGGTTGTGAGAGCCTTGCAGCTCATGCAGATTATTCTGTGCGAGCATCCGTGGAGCTCTGTCACTCGTCGGCTTCCCGCTTTTGTGTGGAGGGCATCAACATTTTGCGTCACCAACCAGTGGATTTTACCTACTTTCTCCCATTCTGCGAGTGCTAGATGGGATTGGTTCGGAAGAAATGAGCTGAACCGAGGCCAGCCTACGTAGTTCCTGGCCCAGTAACGCTGTCGCCTTGGAGGGCTATGGACGAAATCCCGATACTGTATGGGTCTGCTGTTACTTCGAGCATAAAGACCGACCTCGTCTGAGCGATAGTCTGGTATTCCAGACTCGGTTGATATCCCTGCTCCTGTCAGAATGAACAGTTTTTCGGAGGCATCAACAAATCGCTGGACCTGTTCGATGCAGGTTTCTGTGACTGGCCGACTTTCAGGAACAAACTGAGAAAATAATCTGTATTTCAAATTACTACTTGAGCACAGGGCTATTTTATATTTGCTTATATGTCTATCATTGATATTGTACTCCAAACTGACAGGTTTACTTTGATTTGAGGAGAAGTTCATTTTCCGCAAGGAGCTCGGCGAAAACGGAAGAAACGCTCTCCCAGAGCTGCGGGGGCACGTTAAGGCACGAAACACCAAGACCAGCGGCATTTTCGTCATCGAAGTTTTACCTTAATGTTTTGTCTGAAAGATGAACATTCTCCTTCGTAAATTGAAATGAAATTGATCAACAGTTCAGATATGAAATTTCAGTAACATCTGATTGGAATTTCAAAGACCACTCACCACCAAAAAACTCTAAAAAGTAACTTGAAAACAGTATTCCTTCTCTGTATAAACGAAATAGTGATTCGCATTCGTGATTGCGTAATGCCTAGCCTCGCAAACAGCTTCTTTGATTATTGATGTCAATGATTTTAGAAGTTTCATTCATTTATTAGCCATCTCGTCGACAAAATTGCACGTTTAAAATTTTAGAAAATAATTCAATTTATTTTGAGTACACATAGAATGATCATTCTTTCTTTTTTTTGCATAAAAATATATTTCAAGAAAATATTAGAGCTCATCTAAGGCTATCCTTCAAAAGTGGGCGTGGTTTGGAGAGTGGTGTCAAACGTGCGAATTTAGCTCCTCATCCTCTGTTAAGCTGATTTTGCCCAGCGGATTTTGACACTTTTGTTATTCTAACGAATATGAATACTATTTCAATTATTTACTTGATGTATTTTGGAATCATACTGAATTCTGCAGTAATAAAAATTAAAATTATATTATAAATTATATTTTAAGGAGTAAACTTGCTCTTTCCAAGTGATGAAAGACTCGGCCAAATTCCAAGCACAGTTATCTGTGCTGGATAGGAGGCAATTAGACTAATCCCCGGCTGTTTAATACAGCTTCGCATTGAGTGATGTTCCTGTAGGAGCTTATCAATTATATTATCCAGATCCAGATCCAGATGAATTTTCAGGTGATTTCTCGGGCAACCACCACATCCTTCAAACGTTTCCACCCGGCCCTGTTCCGTTGGATATCTCCACACGCCCGCTGTGCATGTGCACACCTCTCCAGCACTCGTCTTGATTTTAATCCAATTCCAAGTTCAGCTTTAATTCGAAGTCTATAAGAAGTATCACATTCTTACAAACGGGACACAAATCAGGAGAAAGCCATTCCTTATCATCTTGTTTTCCAGATAATTTAGCATCACCCATCTCCCGTCCTGCAAATTGTTCTAATTTTCGAACTTTGTCACAAAACAGTGCCATGGATCTTAAGAAAGTTGTGTCACTTTTGGAAGAGTTTGCCCCCACATCTTTAGCAGGAAGCTGGGACAATGTTGGACTCCTTGTTGAGCCTTCACCTCCGCACACTGTCTCCACATTATGCCTGACCAATGACTTGACTGAAGACGTTCTAGAAGAGGCTATCGAAAATGAAGCTGAACTAATCCTCTCATATCATCCGCCAATATTTGCTCCGATGAAGCGATTGACAATGAGAAACGTGAAAGAGAGGATAGTCGTTAGAGCTATCGAGAAGAGAATCGCAATCTATTCACCTCACACTTCTTATGACGCTGTCGAAGGTGGAGTCAACGAATGGCTAGTGGAAGGAATAGGAGGTGTGATGTAATTTTCATGTTTGTGTGTTCTGTTGTAGAAATTGTAAAAATAGTTGTTGTAATGTATAGAATAGATTGAACTTTTATTCTAACTAAGTTGACCAGAGAAAATGTCTTAAAACAAGTACTTGTATAGTTCGATTCTATTCAATTTTGTACCAGAATCCATAAACTTTCGCATTTTACATCTGGATTTTTAAAAATTTTTACATCAATTTATACTCTGGCACACCAAATTCAGAATTATGAATTTAAAAAGTTGGAAAGACCAGTCTGTTAAAAGTGAAGTGCAAATGTCAATTGTCAAATATGGAGCCTGAATGTAATCTTAGCTATTAAAGCTGGTTGCCATATACACCATATTGGGTGCTCTTTTAACTTTATTCTTTATTGTGTCTTTTTTTTATTAGATCTATATTAAAATTACAAAGAATTAGAATGCATCAAAGAATATACTGTTGATAATAAAATCATAAGAATTATCTTTATGTTTTAATCTTCCACATTTTTAATAAAAGGAAGGCAACACTGAAGAAAAAACAAATTTTCATTAGCACTAACCAAACTTAGTGCAACTATTATTAAACAAAAATTAAGCACTGCAGTTACCAAAGTGACACCAGTGGTAAAAGATTGTTCATGCAGGGATATTTGAGGCTACCAAATCACAATTTTATCTCATTCCCTCTTGTATCTTTTATTCAGAAACCCGATCTAACAAACCACTGGAACCGTGCCTCAATAAGGGTGATGATTTCAGCGTTTCTGCATTGATGCCCTCTGTAGATGTAGGACCTACTATAACCAAGATGGATGGTGCCAATACCGTTACCTGCATAGCTACAGCTGACAAGTAAGTTTTAAAATTCAAGATTGCTTTCTTGGTCTATGAAAACAAAATGGAATAAAAAGAAATTTGCTTTCTACTAGTACTAGCTTTCATATAATAAAGGAAATACAGTCAAACCTTCTGTAACGACCACCTATGTAGAAAGACCACCTGTCTATAAAGGCCACCTTTCTTGACTCCCTAGAATGAATTTTAATTCATTAAATAAACCTGCCTATAGAGATCACCTGCTTTTAATGACCCCCTTTCTGTCTCCCTTGGGTGATCTTTATAGACAGATTTGAGTGTAAATGGAATAGATACAAAAAATGCGAAAGTGCAAAAGTATATAGGGTTGCACTTTGTGCTCTCTGTTCAAAGAAACTAAAGTGTTCTTTAATGTCACCACAAATTTTCAATGAATAGTGATAATTGTCACTGAATTATTGTTATTTTTCATAGCATTTTCCTGTCTTCAATGACTTTCTGAAGAATCCATAAGATTGTCTAAATCAGAAATAAGTTTGCTTGATATCTACAGGGCATAAGTTATCCAAGGCCATCACAGGCTACGCAGGCAATGGATACTGTACTAACCTTTCTAAGTGCCCACTCCATTTGTTATCCCCTTTTTTTCTTCCCCATTTATTCTGTATTATAAAATTGGCCCTTTAGAAAAGTGGTCATGGCGTCATACTAGCCTATAGCATTTCTGTAACTCTCAATGTCAAGGAACAGTTCAATGGAAGGATGATAACGTGCCCTTAAAACAAAACACAAAAAACAGTTTGTCATATGATTAGTGGAAAATTGAAATGTTGATCATTTCTCCATTCCATGAATTCGAAGTGGAGTTTGGTATCAAAATTATGATTTTTTTATTATTCAGAAGTGCATTTGTCTTGAATGATTAAAGAAACCACTATTTCTTCACATTTGATTATCAAATTGAACCTTTTTTTTCATTGCAATCTAGTTACCCAATTTCATTTTCATCTTATTCCCTTTTTTCTCTAGTAATCTTCAGATAAGTTGTTCCTGCTCAAAGTCTGATTTGGGAAAGGTGCTTTCATCAATGGAAGCCTTTGAAAGTGTACAGCCAGG
Organism: Temnopleurus reevesii; assembly: GCA_036244855.1. NCBI lineage: Eukaryota > Metazoa > Echinodermata > Echinoidea > Temnopleuroida > Temnopleuridae > Temnopleurus > Temnopleurus reevesii. The sequence goes on from BQKZ01003349.1 coordinate 37,031, forward strand.
ATCATTACAAATTACACAGCTAGCTAAGGTAATTTTATCTCACAGAGTCATAGTTTTAGTGATAAAAATCAATAGTAACAGCATTTTGGCTTTAAAAAATTACATTTTATTAAAAACAAAGTATAATAAACAGTTCAGTCAGTAAAAATTTGATGAAATTCAACAAATAGCGGAACAGTCATGAATCTGAAGAATGAATATAAAGTTGCAATACAGTCCCTAAATCAAGCAAGTTGCAATGAATTTATAAAATAAATATAAAGTCGGCGTATAGAGGAGCTTTCAAAAATTATTGGACGAGTCCTTGATGACTCTAGCGCAAGTGACGATATTTTCCCCTGCTCCATGGAAAATGTTTATCTCATATTATGATTATTATTTAGATAGATTGGCTGATAAATTAAAGCTTTTGCTGCTGCTTTAATTATTATCATTTTTGTTCACTGCGTAGGCGATTTCCTTGCACAACAAAGCACCCAGCGCAAGCAGCAGCATGCATATTTATCACCTTTTATTGATTTTTTTTAAATATTTGGATCAGATTTCATCCATAAATGGGGTAAAAAGCCCTATAACATCTGAAAAAGACTTTCCCGTTCTATTTCACATGCTCGCGTATAAATTTTATGATTTTTTTTAGTGAAAACCAAAAAAAAAAAGGAAAAAAGTTAAGTTTGAGCCATTTTCAGAGGGTTTATAAGTTCAGGGCATCCAATTTTTTTGGCCTTGAGAGGTAAGGGGTCAACCTAAAGGGAGAGCATAATTTTATTGTTACATAATGCAAGTGTAGATCGCCTGCTATCCAGGTCACAAATAGATATGGCCTGCTGGGACATCCTAAAAATAAAGCGTAATTTCATTGTGACGTTATACTAGCTGCATGCTTAAAATTATTATCTGACCAATGAGAAATAACTGTGCGGAGCAAATATCCATATTATCCATTTTTTTAAATGATTGCTGGCAATGTCATATCTTTTCACTTTATACACACAAAGAGGTCCAGATGCAATAAAGTTGCTTTCTTAGATGAAGGCGATGGACCTGCAAAAGTATTATTCTATCTTCACTATAGAAAAAAAGGAAAAAAAAAGAAAAAAAAAGACAAGTAAAGTAACTATGTTTATGGTGCAGCTTATATTCTGAAAAGTGATATTGATTCTTTTCAACTAGATTATCAGGACTGATTAATTCATTTTTACTAGATGATTGTAGTTTCCAAATTTTCATCCCAGACTGTGTAAAAAGTAACATTGTCATTTCGATGTTTAATTTATTTGTGCAACTTTAAATTATTTTATAGGCACCCATGGCAAGAACAGGAGTTGGACGTATAGCCACCCTTCAGACTCCTGCCCCTGTACAGACGATGGTTGAGAGAATGAAGACACATCTTTCGCTTGATCATGTACAGATAGCCCTCGGCCAAGGGAAAACATTAGGTAACATTGATCACTCTAGTCGCAAACACCAACTTCCTTATTATTTTAATTGAGTATTGTTATTGTATATGTTCATGCAGACAATGGTTGAGAGAATTAAGAAGGGTCTTTTGCTTGGCCGTCTACAGATAGCCCTTGGTGAAAGCAAAACATTAGGTTACGTTGCCAGTCAACTCGATGTTAACTTGTTACTTCAAACTTTTTTGGTCATTGGACACTGAAAGTTACCTTGTTATATCACCTAGAGAGACCAAAGGATATAAAAAGCTGGGACCATAAATATCACGTTATTATATGAGGAATCTTGTCAAATCCGACCTCGTTACCAATGTACTTGCAGTTTATTTAAGGGAATACAAATTATTTGACCCTGATTGACAGGTGTTCATTGTAGGAGGTAGTAGGTAAGAAATGTGGCTCTTTATTTATTTATTCATTTGATTTATTCGTTTATTTCACTTTTTATGACAGAAAGAAAAACAAATGGGATATGATAATCACAATAATATCTCTTGCTTGTTTATCAAGATTTCTGAAAGTGAAATTTTATGACAGAGCTTTCAATTTTATATCCTTGATACAGTGTATTATAATGTGTTATTTTTTTGTGAATGTAGAGATTATCAGAAAAAGTAATCTTTTATGTATTGGGGGACATTAAATACATCTAACGGTAAACACTTACATTTGCCAACAGAACATTCTTTTTCTTTTTCATTTCATAGTCATGGATACCAGTTTTCAGGCAACAACCTCAATTCAGGCCCAAGCAATTTCTTTTCAGGCCATAGTTATAGAATTTTTGTGTACAAGATTTTGCAATCTACATGACTTTCAGGTCCTCTGACCAATTCCAATTGGCATCCCTGCGTATTTCCTCAAACTTCCAAGTCAGTCTTCCCCAACCTACATTTTCCCAACCTATTTTATTCATTGTACAGTCAAACCTTGTTATAAAGAGATCCTTGGAACCAGACAAATTGCCTCTTTATAATGAAACCTTGTTATATCTGAGTTAAAATACAATAGAATAGAAAGAGATGGGACCAAGATAATCACCTAGTACAATGAGAGCTCGTCATATCAGTGCTCTTTATAATGAGATTAGACTGTATTGCTTTTCTTTTTGTATCTTCTTTTAGAATCTGAAATATCAACCGTCGGCATCTGCGCTGGATCCGGGGCGAGCGTCCTCAAGGGCGTGAAGGCAGACATGTTTCTAACAGGAGAGATGTCACACCATGACATACTAGCTGCGGTGGCAGGAGGGACGACGGTTGTCGTCTGTAACCATAGCAACACCGAAAGGGGCTATCTTCATATTCTACAGAGGAAGTTTACGGACATGTTTGAGAAGAAAGTGAGAGTTTTCGTGTCGGAGAAGGACAAGGACCCGCTCCAGGTTGTGTGAAAGAAAACTAAACAAATTTTTAACAAAGATGGTCTTTTCAACCAAGGACCAGGAACTACGGCAAAATTATGCGATGGAACAGAACTTGTTGGTCGATTTCAGATTACAATCTTCCAAGATAACCTTTGCCTTCACGTAATTATTTTGTTTGTGAACCTCAGCAGTTAAATCCAAGTTACGAGCTTAAATTTTCACTGAATTATCTGAAAATATTGTTTTATCTTTATTGATATACATGTACAGTGGAAACTGGTTATAAAGAGATCTGATATAACAAAATATCTGATATAAAGAGGTAACAAATCTGGTCCCAGCTCTTAATAATTTATTGTTTTTTTTTAAATCTGCTATAAAGAGATTACTGCTATAACAAGGTAATTTTGATGGTCCTGAGCACCTCGTTATACTGAGTTTCCACTGTATTATCATTAATTCTCCTATCCGACTTTGGATAAAGCACCTAGATATATCCTGGATATACTGAGTGGAATGTTATACAGTGAAATCGTGCTACCAGAAGGTCCTTAGGATCATAAAATGATCTTGTCATCCCAGGACTCTGGATATATCGGGGTATAGAAACAAAATAATTCAGAGAACTTGGACCATAAATATCACCTTTTATCAGGTTTCTTGTTATATCTGACCTTGCTATAACAAAGTTCCACCACATTGAGCAC
>BQKZ01003349.1:47616-60698 GCA_036244855.1 Temnopleurus reevesii
CAAATGCAAGCAAATCTGCCGATCTTTTGGCAATATTTTCATTGTTTTTGGTCCTTTTGCTAAGAAAATTTCCAATTTAGGCAAATAAACAACGCTCTTTACGATGGTGATGTTAGATTTGCAATATTTCATCGATTTTGTAGAAATTCATAAGATGTACGAAGTAATATGATGCGCAAATTAATGTGACAGCACCATAAATAGGCTACCGCTGCTCCTCCATCTGTCCATAGACCTGCGTTCGTTTAGTCACGGGCGGTGGACTCATTGGGTGACTTCAAAGTTCAAGTCATACACCTGTAGTACACAAAATTGACATGCGAGGGACCGGGGAGGTAGCTTATTTCACGATTTAGACAAAAATGTTAGTCGGTTCAGTGTTTATTGATTTGGCCTGAAAGTTAGATGGCATCAAACTAACAAAATCCACGTACACCTAGTCCGAAAGCTTCGCCAGAGTTCGGTCTCTTCACTTGGCTTGCGCTTGTGTGGCCTGTGGTTGTTACACTTTGACTTTGTTCCACCTGGCCACCAAATGCAGGGTGGCCATGCAGGTGGAACAAGGTGTATGGTCCGCTCATATAAAGGCACGCGTAATAATAAGGCATGCATTCAAAATGCGCGTGTTATCGATGCCTAGGCAAAAATACACGCTAGAAAAACTCTGTGGCTTGTCTATGCTTGGGACTAAGGAAGCCTTTGCGAACATAATTTTTTGCGAATAATGCAGTCAAGAATTGGGCACAAAATCATAAGTTTTCTTTAATACCAATGATTTTATACTATTTCATATTAATCATTAGAATTTATATGACATTAGGAAGTAAAAAATATAGCAATAAAAGTTGATAATAATCGTTTATTTGATCGGCAAAGAGCAGTGCGTGCCTTTAAATGTGTTCCAAAAACGATACAGTTTACAAGACGTTGTCGGAAACTGTTCCTCGTAGATGATTTTTGTGTTTTTTTCTGTTCAATATTCATATCTTCATAATCTTCAGAATATACTCCTTCGAGTGATACCAGATACAGTGATTGAATGATATATTTTACTGTTTTATATTTGCTCAGAAATAAGGTGCGTGCCTTTATAGACTTCCATCATAACAACCACCCAAATGAAGAGGCCCGAAGCCTTCGGACTAACGTGAGTGACAGAAGTCAGAAAGCACGATCTGGGGAAACCAGAACCTTTTGGTCTTAATCCAGCCATTGTCACACTTAAAAAAAACGATCTCATCAAATTGTGCAGTTCGATGCTATTGTATTATTGATGAGCACTTTAATTTTCATTTTATCATCTGCAGAACCTGTCGCCAAACATTTCCATTTGGAGGAAGTTCCCTTGATTACTACACAACCCACGAGGTTACCACCATGCCTCTCAAATGAAAAGTTTTGGTTACAGATCCTGAGGATGATTAAATGAAAATTAAAATGGGAAACAGTTAAAGAGTTAATTTATATCACAAATTATTTGTGTGACAGTAATAAAACTTTCTTGCATTCCACTCTCTCCAGATTCTGCTGCCAAACAGAAAAGTTACATCACTTTGGAGCTCATTGAGGAGCCACTATGCCTCCAAAGAACAACACCCTACCCAGCTGGGGGAACCAGATGTCGATGAACCTCAATCCTCTGATCCTAACAAACATCCAGTCGTCGCCCTACTTCAAGAATGACCTCTTCAAACTCAAGACCTACCACGAGGTCATTGATGAGATTTACTACAAGGTAAGGGGCGGAGGTAGGTGCCAACACTTTCTATCTTTCAATCCCTAGCTCCTCATCAGAATGAATATATTCCATGAAAAATTAATGTTTGCAATCAAATTTTTGTTTCACCATGTGATATGTAGAGGTTACTTAAAACAGTTTCTTTCATACAGTTTGTCTTGAAAAGAACTAAGCTGAAAGTTTGCATTGTACAGCAAATGTTTCTTGGTGAACAAATGTCTCCTGAATTGCCATGCCTGTAAATTAATTGATTAACTAGTGTACTTATTTGTTTATTCATTATTCTTTAAGTAATTATATAGTTATTTTGTAACATAGAACAATTGGAATTTATACTTATGAACAAGATTGGATAAAAAGGTCAAGATATGTTTTTGTCCATTTAAATACAGTCAGACCTGTCCATAGTGGCCTCCCAAGGGAAACAGATAAAGTGGCCACTATAGACAATTGACTTCTATAGACAGGTTCTATAACACCCAATTTGATCTGGAGGAAACCAATTTAGATGGTCTTTGTAGACAGTTGACCACGATAGACCAGTGGCCTCTATAGATAGGTGGTCACTATAGACAGGTGGCCACTATTGACAGGTAATTACTATAGATAGGCGGTTACTAGACATGTTTGAATGGAATTCAAAAATATGGTTTTTTTCTTGTGACAATCCACACAAACATAACATATGTTTCCTGATGACAAATTTTATCACTAGGTTGGCCATCTAGAACCTTGGGAACGCGGTAGCAGACAGACATCAGGACAGATAGGGATGTGTGGAGGTGTCCGAGGCGTCGGTGCAGGTGGTATCGTCTCCTCCGCCTACTGTCTGCTCTACAAGCTGTACACATTGAAGCTGACTCGCAAGCAGCTGAATGGCCTATTAACGCACTCGGATTCGGTCTACATCAGAGCACTAGGCTTCCTCTACATTAGGTAATTAGGACTCGATGTATGCTTATATTTAGGGATGAAACTTTTGAGACTTTGTCTTTTTTGTGAATTTAGACAATTCCAATATTCATTTGCTTTAGAAAATATCTTTTTGAGGTACGAAAAATGCCTATCCAATCTATTTTTAGACTTTAAAAAAAAATTGATTCTCATTGGCATCCAAGATTCTACATTCAGTATTAAACCATTTATTCATAACAGGTAAAAAAACCGTATGTATAACATATCTCAATTTGAATGCCCTATCGTTTTCCAGTTTATGCTTTTGGATAATTGAATTTGATCAAAGGGACAGATGGATAAACAGAATTGTTTAGGTACTGTTGAACACAACAATGTTAAAATTATATACCGATGCCCATTTTAGTGAAATCTTTTAAAACATATTAAAAACAAAAAATGTCCATGAGTATTTCATCTTAAGCAGTGTAATGAAAATTTTACTGTTCTAATTGAAAGAGCTTAGTTATTGCAAAATTGCAAAATAAAAAAAAACCTGTTTGTTAGTGTGGTAGTTAGTCAATATAAAAAATTGATTTACTTTTCTCTCCAAAACCCTCTTTCCTAATGTAAAAAAATTCACAAAAACTTAGAATATATTTTTTTTTGAAGTTTGATACACTAACTCAAGCTATTTTGTTCTGAACATTTAGAATGTTTTTTTTTATTCCAACAGGTATTCCCAACCGCCTCAGGATCTATGGGATTGGTATGAGGAGTATTTAACCGACGAGGAGGTTTGTAAAACATTCGCTTTATTTCAATATCTTATAGAGAGAATGTGAAAAAGATGTTTGCCTATTTAGTTGCCCAATTAGCACACCAGTATTTTTGGTTGACATAAGGGGTGTTGTGAGAAAGATGTAATCAATTGCAAGTTGCAGTTGATANAAGCTGGTTGCCATATACACCATATTGGGTGCTCTTTTAACTTTATTCTTTATTGTGTCTTTTTTTTATTAGATCTATATTAAAATTACAAAGAATTAGAATGCATCAAAGAATATACTGTTGATAATAAAATCATAAGAATTATCTTTATGTTTTAATCTTCCACATTTTTAATAAAAGGAAGGCAACACTGAAGAAAAAACAAATTTTCATTAGCACTAACCAAACTTAGTGCAACTATTATTAAACAAAAATTAAGCACTGCAGTTACCAAAGTGACACCAGTGGTAAAAGATTGTTCATGCAGGGATATTTGAGGCTACCAAATCACAATTTTATCTCATTCCCTCTTGTATCTTTTATTCAGAAACCCGATCTAACAAACCACTGGAACCATGCCTTGGTAAGGGTGATGACTTCAACGTCTCTGTGTTGATGCCCTCTGTAGATGTAGGACCTACCATAACCAAGATGGCTGGTGCCAATACTGTTACTTGCATAGCTACAGCTGACAAGTAAGTTTTAAAATTCAAGATTGCTTTCTTGGTCTATGAAAACAAAATGGAATAAAAAGAAATTTGCTTTCTACTAGTACTAGCTTTCATATAATAAAGGAAATACAGTCAAACCTTCTGTAACGACCACCTATGTAGAAAGACCACCTGTCTATAAAGGCCACCTTTCTTGACTCCCTAGAATGAATTTTAATTCATTAAATAAACCTGCCTATAGAGATCACCTGCTTTTAATGACCCCCTTTCTGTCTCCCTTGGGTGATCTTTATAGACAGATTTGAGTGTAAATGGAATAGATACAAAAAATGCGAAAGTGCAAAAGTATATAGGGTTGCACTTTGTGCTCTCTGTTCAAAGAAACTAAAGTGTTCTTTAATGTCACCACAAATTTTCAATGAATAGTGATAATTGTCACTGAATTATTGTTATTTTTCATAGCATTTTCCTGTCTTCAATGACTTTCTGAAGAATCCATAAGATTGTCTAAATCAGAAATAAGTTTGCTTGATATCTACAGGGCATAAGTTATCCAAGGCCATCACAGGCTACGCAGGCAATGGATACTGTACTAACCTTTCTAAGTGCCCACTCCATTTGTTATCCCCTTTTTTTCTTCCCCATTTATTCTGTATTATAAAATTGGCCCTTTAGAAAAGTGGTCATGGCGTCATACTAGCCTATAGCATTTCTGTAACTCTCAATGTCAAGGAACAGTTCAATGGAAGGATGATAACGTGCCCTTAAAACAAAACACAAAAAACAGTTTGTCATATGATTAGTGGAAAATTGAAATGTTGATCATTTCTCCATTCCATGAATTCGAAGTGGAGTTTGGTATCAAAATTATGATTTTTTTATTATTCAGAAGTGCATTTGTCTTGAATGATTAAAGAAACCACTATTTCTTCACATTTGATTATCAAATTGAACCTTTTTTTTCATTGCAATCTAGTTACCCAATTTCATTTTCATCTTATTCCCTTTTTTCTCTAGTAATCTTCAGATAAGTTGTTCCTGCTCAAAGTCTGATTTGGGAAAGGTGCTTTCATCAATGGAAGCCTTTGAAAGTGTACAGCCAGGATCATTACAAATTACACAGCTAGCTAAGGTAATTTTATCTCACAGAGTCATAGTTTTAGTGATAAAAATCAATAGTAACAGCATTTTGGCTTTAAAAAATTACATTTTATTAAAAACAAAGTATAATAAACAGTTCAGTCAGTAAAAATTTGATGAAATTCAACAAATAGCGGAACAGTCATGAATCTGAAGAATGAATATAAAGTTGCAATACAGTCCCTAAATCAAGCAAGTTGCAATGAATTTATAAAATAAATATAAAGTCGGCGTATAGAGGAGCTTTCAAAAATTATTGGACGAGTCCTTGATGACTCTAGCGCAAGTGACGATATTTTCCCCTGCTCCATGGAAAATGTTTATCTCATATTTTTATGATTATTTAGATAGATTGGCTGATAAATTAAAGCTTTTGCTGCTGCTTTAATTATTATCATTTTTGTTCACTGCGTAGGTGATTTCTTTGCACAACAAAGCACCCAGCGCACGCAGCAGCATGCATATTTATCACCTTTTATTGATTTTTTTTTTTAAATATTTGGATCAGATTTCATCCATAAATGGGGTAAAAAGCCCTACAACATCTGAAAAACACTTTCCCGTTCTATTTCACATGCTCGCGTATAAATTTTATGATTTTTTTTAGTGAAAACCAAAAAAAAAAAGGAAAAAAGTTAAGTTTGAGCCATTTTCAGAGGGTTTATAAGTTCAGGGCATCCAATTTTTTTGGCCTTGAGAGGTAAGGGGTCAACCTAAAGGGAGAGCATAATTTTATTGTTACATAATGCAAGTGTAGATCGCCTGCTATCCAGGTCACAAATAGATATGGCCTGCTGGGACATCCTAAAAATAAAGCGTAATTTCATTGTGACGTTATACTAGCTGCATGCTTAAAATTATTATCTGACCAATGAGAAATAACTGTGCGGAGCAAATATCCATATTATCCATTTTTTTAAATGATTGCTGGCAATGTCATATCTTTTCACTTTATACACACAAAGAGGTCCAGATGCAATAAAGTTGCTTTCTTAGATGAAGGCGATGGACCTGCAAAAGTATTATTCTATCTTCACTATAGAAAAAAAGGAAAAAAAAAGAAAAAAAAAGACAAGTAAAGTAACTATGTTTATGGTGCAGCTTATATTCTGAAAAGTGATATTGATTCTTTTCAACTAGATTATCAGGACTGATTAATTCATTTTTACTAGATGATTGTAGTTTCCAAATTTTCATCCCAGACTGTGTAAAAAGTAACATTGTCATTTCGATGTTTAATTTATTTGTGCAACTTTAAATTATTTTATAGGCACCCATGGCAAGAACAGGAGTTGGACGTATAGCCACCCTTCAGACTCCTGCCCCTGTACAGACGATGGTTGAGAGAATGAAGACACATCTTTCGCTTGATCATGTACAGATAGCCCTCGGCCAAGGGAAAACATTAGGTAACATTGATCACTCTAGTCGCAAACACCAACTTCCTTATTATTTTAATTGAGTATTGTTATTGTATATGTTCATGCAGACAATGGTTGAGAGAATTAAGAAGGGTCTTTTGCTTGGCCGTCTACAGATAGCCCTTGGTGAAAGCAAAACATTAGGTTACGTTGCCAGTCAACTCGATGTTAACTTGTTACTTCAAACTTTTTTGGTCATTGGACACTGAAAGTTACCTTGTTATATCACCTAGAGAGACCAAAGGATATAAAAAGCTGGGACCATAAATATCACGTTATTATATGAGGAATCTTGTCAAATCCGACCTCGTTACCAATGTACTTGCAGTTTATTTAAGGGAATACAAATTATTTGACCCTGATTGACAGGTGTTCATTGTAGGAGGTAGTAGGTAAGAAATGTGGCTCTTTATTTATTTATTCATTTGATTTATTCGTTTATTTCACTTTTTATGACAGAAAGAAAAACAAATGGGATATGATAATCACAATAATATCTCTTGCTTGTTTATCAAGATTTCTGAAAGTGAAATTTTATGACAGAGCTTTCAATTTTATATCCTTGATACAGTGTATTATAATGTGTTATTTTTTTGTGAATGTAGAGATTATCAGAAAAAGTAATCTTTTATGTATTGGGGGACATTAAATACATCTAACGGTAAACACTTACATTTGCCAACAGAACATTCTTTTTCTTTTTCATTTCATAGTCATGGATACCAGTTTTCAGGCAACAACCTCAATTCAGGCCCAAGCAATTTCTTTTCAGGCCATAGTTATAGAATTTTTGTGTACAAGATTTTGCAATCTACATGACTTTCAGGTCCTCTGACCAATTCCAATTGGCATCCCTGCGTATTTCCTCAAACTTCCAAGTCAGTCTTCCCCAACCTACATTTTCCCAACCTATTTTATTCATTGTACAGTCAAACCTTGTTATAAAGAGATCCTTGGAACCAGACAAATTGCCTCTTTATAATGAAACCTTGTTATATCTGAGTTAAAATACAATAGAATAGAAAGAGATGGGACCAAGATAATCACCTAGTACAATGAGAGCTCGTCATATCAGTGCTCTTTATAATGAGATTAGACTGTATTGCTTTTCTTTTTGTATCTTCTTTTAGAATCTGAAATATCAACCGTCGGCATCTGCGCTGGATCCGGGGCGAGCGTCCTCAAGGGCGTGAAGGCAGACATGTTTCTAACAGGAGAGATGTCACACCATGACATACTAGCTGCGGTGGCAGGAGGGACGACGGTTGTCGTCTGTAACCATAGCAACACCGAAAGGGGCTATCTTCATATTCTACAGAGGAAGTTTACGGACATGTTTGAGAAGAAAGTGAGAGTTTTCGTGTCGGAGAAGGACAAGGACCCGCTCCAGGTTGTGTGAAAGAAAACTAAACAAATTTTTAACAAAGATGGTCTTTTCAACCAAGGACCAGGAACTACGGCAAAATTATGCGATGGAACAGAACTTGTTGGTCGATTTCAGATTACAATCTTCCAAGATAACCTTTGCCTTCACGTAATTATTTTGTTTGTGAACCTCAGCAGTTAAATCCAAGTTACGAGCTTAAATTTTCACTGAATTATCTGAAAATATTGTTTTATCTTTATTGATATACATGTACAGTGGAAACTGGTTATAAAGAGATCTGATATAACAAAATATCTGATATAAAGAGGTAACAAATCTGGTCCCAGCTCTTAATAATTTATTGTTTTTTTTTAAATCTGCTATAAAGAGATTACTGCTATAACAAGGTAATTTTGATGGTCCTGAGCACCTCGTTATACTGAGTTTCCACTGTATTATCATTAATTCTCCTATCCGACTTTGGATAAAGCACCTAGATATATCCTGGATATACTGAGTGGAATGTTATACAGTGAAATCGTGCTACCAGAAGGTCCTTAGGATCATAAAATGATCTTGTCATCCCAGGACTCTGGATATATCGGGGTATAGAAACAAAATAATTCAGAGAACTTGGACCATAAATATCACCTTTTATCAGGTTTCTTGTTATATCTGACCTTGATATAACAAAGTTCCACCACATTGAGCACAGTGTGATTGTTGAAAAGGAAAATAAAGCTGAGTTTCTTTAAAGCCCTTTTTTTCTATACGCTTTGAAAAAAATATTTCAGCGATGGTTTTACCCATCTGTTAGTGTTATTTGAAAACCCTAACTGTTCATTTCCTGTGATTTATAGATGTGATATCATCAGATTTTTTTCTCTCGAAGTGCCAAATACTAATCCATGTCCTAGTGGAAGAACCCTCAGAGATGGGTTGTGATTCCAGTTTGGAGATATGTATGTCTATGAACCTACAGTCAACTCTGCCCAAGTCGATCATCTCTTAATCAAATAATGACCTAAGTTGGTGCAATTTTTTTTAACAAACCATGTAAAACAAGTGTTATATACCTCTTGTGAGTCAAATTGTCGATCAGATTTTTCTGGTCCCAAGAGATTAGACTAAGGCAGAGTTACCTGTAGTTTTAATGAGGTCCTTTGAACCAGAGAAATGTCCTCTTTATATTGAAACATTGTCATATTAGGGCTAGAATACAGTATAAAAGAAAGAGTTGTTGGCCTTAAATCACTTCTTTAAAATGAGGGCTATTTCTATCAGCGCTCTTTATAAGGAGATGGGGCTGTATTGACGTAGGGCATTATCCTTAAAAAACCCAGAAGTACTTGAACTTCTTTTGAATATGAATTGTAGGTCTACAGTGAAATATACACATTGTAGCTATGTGCAGAGGAGATCATATTTCAACACCTATGCTGCTTATTTTTATAAATCAAGTGTAATTTGATAGTTGAAAAGGATAAATTTGAAGTTTATCAATGTGGAATAATAAGAATGATGAATGCAGTACTGGATGAATAAGCTTATCTTTGTTTGAGACTGTCTGAATTCTTGTGAATTTTAACATTGACCATCAACGAGATAGATAAAGTAAGGAATCTCAAAAGCTGATATTTTGAAATATAAATAATAATTCCCCTCTTTCTGCTTTTTTGTTGCTGCAAAATATCCACATTGTCATTTGTTCATTGGAACTGAGAATATAATCTATGTTGTGTAAGCGGAATAGTAGGTGAGAGAGAGAGAACAAGAATGAGGAGTGAGAAATGAGGAATAGCAGGAGATAGAGGGTCGAGAGTAGAAAAGTAAACAGAAAAGAAGAAGAAGAAGAAGAAGAAGAAGAAGAAGAAGAAGAAGAAGAAGAAGAAGAAGAAGAAGGAGGAGGAGAACTGTAAGGGAGGAAGAATAGCAAGAGGAGATATAGGGTCAGGTGTAGAAGAAGAGGAAGAGAGAAGAAAGGGAGGAGGAATATGACCATAGAAAGGGTCAGGAGTAGAAACAGATGATGGGGGGAGGAGCAGATGGAGGGGTGGTGGATACGGTCTGGGAGTAGAAGAAAGATTGGGAAATGTAGGATCAGGAGTAGAAGAAAAAAGGGAGGGAGGAGAAATATGAGACTGAAGGCATAGAAGTAAAAGAAGAAAGAAGAGTAAAGGAAGATCGAGGAATAGTAGGAAGAGAGAAAGGATTGGTAGAAGAGGAGAAAGACAGAAGAGTTATGGGAGGAGAAATAGCAGGAGAGAAAGTCTCGGGGAGTAGAAGAAGAAGAAGAAAGGGGAGGAAATGAGGAGGAGGAGTAGCAGGATGGGAGAAAGGTCTAGGAGTTGAAGAGGAGGAAGAACGAAATGGATGGGATGAGGAATAGCAGGAGGATAGAAGGCGTCTGGAGCAGAAGAAGAGGAAACGGAGAAGGGATGAGTTAGCAGTAGAGATACGTTCGGGAGTATTAAAAAGAGGAAGAAAGAGGATCATTAAGGAGGAGAAGTAGCGGGATGATTTATTGTCACGAGTAGCAAAAAAAAAGGGAGAGGTGGTATAGGAGAAAAGTGTCGGGACTAGAAGAAGAGGAAAGGGAGAAATGGAGGGGGAATAGGAGGAGAGATACGTTTAGGAGTAGAACAAGAGGGAGAAGGGAGGGTGAATATTGGGACGAAGAGAGACGGAAGGTACAGATGTATGATTGTCAAGGAAAAAGAAGGAGTTGGGGCATCAAGGTGAGATGGAGAATGGTGAACTGGGAGGAAAAGAGACTGAGGAGAAAATCCAAAGAGCGAGAAGGAGTAAGCAGGAAATCGAGTCGGATGAAGAAGTAAGTAAGAAAAAGGGAGGAATATATCATAATGTGGGCAAATAAATGAAATGCAATAAAGGTTGAGATGAATGATGGAAAAAGAAGCCGGGTTGTGGGAGTGAAAAGGAAGGAGCAAAGAGGTTAAAAGGGAAATGAGCTTGGGTGAGGTGAGCAAGGAGGATCGAGGATGAAGTATGAAGGTATAGGCTTATGGTAGATGAGGAGCAAGGTGGAGGCAACAGAGGCTGAGATGGAAAATAGAAAAAGGGAGCAGAAGATGAGCACGGATGAAATTAGAAGGGGGTTGTAACAGGAGGAGGGGAGGAGAAGGAACACGGATGATTCAGCAGAGGATCATAAAAAAAAAGGGAATGGTAGGGGAAAGATGCAAGGCAAAGGATGTCGGAATTAAGCGCGAGGATCGGGAGAAAATTATGACGAGCTAGCAGTAGGACAAGGCAGGAAAGAGGATTAGGCGATGGCGGAGGAGGAGGAGGAGGAGGAAAAGGGGAGGACGGGATGAGGTACAAATCAATGATGGTATAAAAGTAGGGAGAGGAGGATGCAACTTCGAGGCCGATAGGGCAGGAGAGGAGGACAGATGAGGAGGATTAAGATAATGTGAACAAGGAGCAAGGAGGAGGCAGCAAATCGGATGAAGTGGAAAACGGTAGTGATATAAACAAATTTAAGATGATGACTGTAACCGTCAGGCCTAAAAAGGATCGAGGAAAGGGATGGAGGATAGAGAAGGAGGAAGGGGAAGGAAGATAAGGTTGATCATGAGGAGCAACAATGAGGAGGAGAACGGGAGAGGAGGAGACTGAGGAAAATGAAAAAAAATTTAGGGGATAGAAATGATAATTCTTACAGTCTATAATGTCTACAACATGGAGAATAGAAAGAAAGATATGAAGCCGGAGGTTGGGGAAGGGCTGCAAAGATTGAGATACAGAAGACAAGTAGGACATAATTATGTAGCCTACAGTAACTGCAGATTATGAGGGGGGGGGGAGGAGGAAAGTGAAGAAAGAGGGTAATATTAATAAGGAGAATAAATAGATTCAGAAGAAGCCAGGAAAAAGTGGATCCAGAGAATAAAATTAGGCTAATAAATCGGTCAGAAGAAAGACAGAAAGAAAGAAATAATAATAAGAAGAACAAAATTAGTAGCGCAATTGAAGTTGCGCGAATACCCAGTTGCCCTGGTCGAGTCGAAACAGGCGAATTTTCAACGGTTATGGGGCGAGTCTTGATTTTTGGACTTAGGTCGACTCTCTTACACGTGATGTTGTGGAGATTAAAATCGACAATTCTACGTTTCAAATCAGCTCAGTTAGGATTGATTTGCGACGTATTTTGGCAACTTAAACGTAATTTGTGAATTGGTGAGTTTACATAAATTACTTTCATGACGAATTTAAAATTCTATGACAACAATTATAATTGTGAAATGTGACGAGACGAGAACGAGAAGTGTCACTGTCAGTTGAACTGAATGATTGGTGTGACTTGAGTTGATTTGAAATTGAACTTTGATTTCGAAGACTGCGAGTCTTGAATTTGAAAAGTTGAAGAGAAGTGACGACTGACGTTTCTGTAATTTTTGAGACTTTGTGCAGTTTTTGACATTATCATTATGATGGGGTCACATTAATTCGTATACTTTTTCTAGAGCATTTTTGGATCGTGGTACTTAGCAAAATATATCTTGTAAAATGCAAAATTATTTTCTAAAATCTGGGCATGAAATGAAACTACCGTATGAGCACCGGTTTCCGGCCGCTTAAGCAGTTTTGCTCTTCCACAAGTCACAAGATCCAGCATTTCAAGTTTATTTTTAGATCATAATTTAGCCGAAATTCTGGGCTTTTAATTGATGTGCATAACTTAATGAATGGCGCCCGTATATTCGCGCAGCAATCAACGATCGCCAAGGGACATGGGGCGGGTGTTTTCGGCCGCCTGCCTGGTGAATTGAGCCTCCATAGGGATTGTGTTGAAGCGTACGTGCGCTTATTTGGGCGCGCATTTAACCTAAGTGCGCGCCATGTGCGCGCCATAGACAAACTGCATGAGGCTTGGTGGCCGATTATACCAGGATGGCCGGAAACCGGTCCTTGTACGGTAGATATTTTAGGCTTCAAATATTTCCAAAAATAAAAGTAATCCACGAAAGAATCACGGAGATATCGCGATATCAAAATTCGATTGACGAAACGATCGCATCGCTCCATGCTGGAAAATGGCGAGAATTGTCAACAAA